>SNQJ01S0025572.1:8991-32198 GCA_010110895.2 Picea sitchensis
TACACTCATCACTTCACTTTATTATTTACCTTCTAAAATCTCTTAAACCACTTTGACTACTTTGACCTTTTGGGGCTTCTAGATGACATATGAGGGTCCTCCAACTTCGTAAGGCCATAATTCTCAAACCATGAGGAGTTATGTGACGTTCCACATACCACCAGAAATGGAATGACATGTAATATAAGTATAGAATAATATTACCTGAAAATATATCAAAACTCATACCATTATCTATCAAACAAACTTGGGTTCATTACCCAAACCTGGGTTCTCCAACTTCTTATGGCCATAACTCTCTAACCGTGAGGAGTTATGTGACGTTCCACATACCACTGGAAATGGAATGATATGTACTATCCATATATAATAGTATTACCTTCAAATATATTAAAACTCATGCCATTATACATGAAAAAACCTTTGGTCCATTACCCAAACCTTTGTTCTACCGAAATTCGCTACCAGACTTTCTCTAAGGGTTGACATCAATCACTAAGGGTTCACATCAATCTACAATATCACTCTCCAATGGTTGAAATCAATGACAACCAACAATCCATGCCAACTATCCATGAACCTAACCCAACTATCTGACAATTGTAACATCCATCTTTAGTTTCCCTTGTCATTGAACTGTAACTATTACAAGGAATATTTGAGAGTAAGCAGTCTTCCCTTGTATTGGATATAAACATAGATTAAAAAAAAATGTAAAGTATAATATATAGCAGGAATATTACTTATACACACAAAATTATGTCAACAATATAAGGTTTATCATGTCAATATAAATGACTGTTGATATAATAGCCTGAGATTTTGTAAAAAGACAGTATGACAAAATTTTGACAGAAATCGTACTTCCTCTTCTCATGGGCTTGCAATACAAATGGGCAGTGTTCAGAATTTTTAGCTTAGGAAACCCCTCCCCCACTCCTAAGTATTGTGACACTTCACAATCAAAGATATATGAAACCGGTCAATCCTTCCAATAGCCTAAGATTTATAATTTCCAAGTGTATAGATAAATTTCACACATTAGCATGACAAGACGGTTAAAAATATGGCCCCACCTATAAGACAAAACATCCTACATATAGTTAATAAGAGTTAGGAAAGAGAGTCTTAAGCTTATCTTAAAGTTAGTTTCCAATGGAATATTAATGGAGTTCATTTACCTTCTCTTAACCATGCATACTTCTTTTTAGCCTTGCCTACAAGTAGTGTTGTACATTAGGACAAGTTTTAAGATCAGAAATTTTATTTATTGTTTGTAAAATAATCACCCTCTCTAGGTAGAATGTCTTGTTGCCAACAAGCCTGTTCAGTACTCCGATGAGTTTACCTAGTCATATTATAGGCCGGTACCCACTGCCAGCAGACCTGTTCAGTATCCCAACAAGTTAGTCTCTTACAACCTTTTTACAACAGAGACTGGTCCTTACCACCATCTTTAAGATTTGTATATGAATGTTTATTTTTGCAAGGAGATGGGGAGGCAGCTCTAAAAACATTTTTATGCACTGGGATGGTATTTGAGTTGGAGGATGATTCTTCTTTATGCATTCCTTATAGATTGTCCTGATGTAAGGGATACTTAAGTGGGCATATCCAATCTGAAGATATGGTACAGTCAATCATTTTTAATGTGTGTTGGATGGTACCATTGGAAAATAATAGAAAGGTATATATAGTCCCTGCTCACTTTCTTCTATTTGAAGTTATATTGATGTTTCCATGGTTCACCGCTAGTCAGACCTTCTTGCTACTCTTTTATGAAGATACTTTACTCACCTACTCAAGGTTATAGATGGATTGTACTAGTATCCTCTAGGTTTGATAAGACAAAATGTCACTTCCTTATGTCCTCTAGTGGTGGAGGTTATGAGCAACTTCCATGAAGGATTCCTTGAGAGAAAGGAAGATAGAAATCTTGTAAAAACTAAAAATGGCTAATTTAAAGAAAACAGTTTCTAATCATGATAAAAATATTCATTATTCAATTGGTGCTTAAGAAGACAACAGAGTTTAAGTATAGAAGCATCTTCTTTTGAAGTAAAATACTTCCCTTTCTGTCTCCTTGGAGTTTTCCACTTGTTGTTAGATGAATACCTACAAAAATTTCCTAAAACTATTTGTCAAAAACCACACTCTAAAGTATTTACATATGTACAATCAAAAATCAAAATGTTTCAAGAACAGGGGGAAGGAGAAGAAACTTCCCCATCGACCAAGGCCAATTCCTTGTCGGCTGACATGACTTGTATAAAGTCTTATTTAGAAATGGGCATGTGGTAAATTTTAAGTCTATGTCCATTCAATACAAAAGAGACTTGTCCATCATCAATTGTTTTATCTTCACAACCCCATTATCAAACATAGTAACCACTTCATAAGGACCCAACCTTCAAGTGGTAAATTTTCCTTTAAAAGTTTTATATCTTGAATCAAACAATAGTGCCCAATCTCCAGGTTGAAATTGTTTCTTTTTAATGAATTTATCATTTCATTTGATTCTCTGGTTTTGAACTAAGATTGTCCTTTGGATAACATCCTGTCTAATTTTATCCAATTCGTTCAATTGTAGGACTCATTGCTTTTGTGCCTTATCTAAATCTAATCCCAATTGGGTAGCAATACGAAAGGGTATTACTTGGAATTCAATAGGTAAGAGTACTTGTTTTCCATAAACCAGTTTGTTTGAAGTATGTCCAGTGGTGTTTCTCCATGTGGTACGATATGCCCACAAAGCCTCTGGAAGTCTATCAACCCAATCTCTATGGTGTAGTTGGAGATTTTTGGTTAGCATAGTTTCCAATACTTTGTTTGTTGATTCCACTTGGCCATTATCTTGTGGGTGGTATGGAGAGGACTTACGATGCTTTATCCAATATTTTTATGTTAATTCCTTCATCAAATTAGAAGTAGATTGTGTACCGTGGTCTGTGACAATCTTACAAGGAACACTGAAGAGGGTAAAAATATCTTCATAAATAAACTCAACAACAGATTTTCCAGTAGCCCTAAACAAGGATTTTTCCTCTACCCACTTAGTGACATAATCTGTGCAAAAGGGGAATATAGTTCTTCTTACAATACATGGGGGAAATATGTCCTACAAAATTGAGGGACCATTTCTCAAAAGGTTCTATCATAACTTGGGTACATAAAGGCATTTCATCAACTGATGTGGGTCTTCCTATCCTCTGACAACTATCACAACTTCTTACATATTTGGAAGCATCCTTAAAAATGCTAGGCCAATAGTAACCTGAATGTAAAACCGTATATGTTGTACATTTATCGAAAAATGTCCACCACATGGTCCATCATGACAAATTCATAGGATTTATTCTATCTCATATTCCCAGACACATCTAGGAATAATAAAATCTAGTCCAGTATGGAAAAGGTCATGGCCAACCCAGGAGTAGTTATCACTTTGTGTTATAATTCATCGTTTTTCATGAGGCGATAAATGAGATGGTAATTTTCTAGTGGCTAAATAGTTTTCCATATTTGCAAACCATGGGGTGTTTACGGAGATGGTGAAGAGATGCGCATATGGAAAACTATCATCAATAGGAATATTATCACCTTCATGATTAATGCGAGAGAGAAAATCAGCTACTAAGTTCTCTTTTCATGGTCGGTCAAGGACGGTGATATTGAACTCTCGTAATAACAGGAGCCACCTAGTTACTCGGCCATTGGTAATAGGTTTTTTCATGAGAAATATAATGGCTAAGTGATCTATATGTACAAATACCTCATATTCTGTGATATAATGGAGAAAATTGTTGATGGCATGGACACCTGCTAAGAATTATTTCTCATTGATTGTATAGTTTATCTCAGGAGAGGTCAAGTTCTTACTCACAAAGTAAATGGCATAAGATTGTTGGTATTGTTTTTGTCCTAACACTCCTCCTATTGCAGTATCGGAGGCATGAGTGGATATATGAAATGGAAGGGCCCAATTGGGTCCTCTAAGAACTGGTGTCATAGATAGTTTATCTTTTAGAGTTTCAAATGTGGTTTGACAATGGTCAGTCCAAAGAAAGTCAATATCTTTTGTAAGAAACCCAAACATTGGTGCGAAAATATTTGTAAAATTTTCAATGAATCGTCGGTAGTAATTGACATGTCCAAGAAAGCTTCTCACCTCTTTTTGAGTCTTTGGAGGTGGGAGTTTGACAATTATCTCAATCTTAGCAGGATCCACTTTAATCCCTTCGGATGAAACATGATGCCCTAAGAATAATCCTTCAGTCAATAACATTTTACACTTCTCATGAATTCAAGATAAATTTATCTCTTGACATTTAATGAGAACTTTCCTCAATTTTTCTAGGGCTTCTTGAAAAGTATTACCATATACTATAAAATTGTCCATATACACTTCCACATAGTCATGAATGAGATCAGCAAATATCCCTAATATTGCTCGTTGGAATGTGGCAGGAGAGTTAAAAATACCAAATGGTAGGACCCTATAGGCATAAGTGCCCTAAGCACAAGTGAAAGTAGTCTTGTCCTAGTCCTTGTGTGCTATTATAATTTGATTGTATTCGCTATATCCATCAAGGAAGGAAAAATATCATTTTCCTGACAAGGTATCCAAGACTTGGTCAATGAAGGGAAGAGGAAAATAATCCTTAAGAGTGGCCTTATTAAGTTCCTGGAAGTCAACACAAATTCTCCATTTTTCGGTTACTTTCTTTGGAACCACTACAAGCGGGGATACCCATTTGCTGTCAGAAATTGGATAAATAAAACCGACATTCAATAGTTTTTGTATTTCTTCCTTTACTATATATTTTAGTGATGGATTCATACTTCTCTAAGGTTTCCTAACATGTGTTACTTATGCCTGGGTATATATATGATGAATGCATGTGTTGGGGTGTATACCCCTCATATCGGTATATTCCCATGAAAATGCTCATGATTGGTCTTTAAGGAAGTTCACTAATTGTTCTTATTGATCTGCATCTAGTCTGTAATTGATATGTAGGAATTTGCCAGGACTAATCACATATGGCATGGTGTATGATATGGAAGATTCATCTATCTCAAAGATAAAAGATGTTAAAGACAAAATTGATGGGTTCAATTGTTCTTGAAATTCTTCACCAAACATATACTCAAATTGGGGAAATGATTGAGGAAAATCAACACATGTGATTGCAAAAATGAATTGATTTAACACATTCTTCGTTGTTTTCTCCTGAAGTACCCAGGAGTGATCACTAGGAAATACGGGTTCTTCCCAATTTTCATTCTCATATGGACATTCAAGCCACCATAGATTCTCTATAACAGGTTGAGTTGGTGGGTATATCGTAAGTTTCTTCATAGAAAGTCCATTAGAGATAGTCATTTCACCTTCTCTACAGCAGATAAATGTGTTGACTGTGGCCAACCAAGGTCTTCCCAAGATGACGAGATTCCCTTTAGCATGATCCTTTGAATGAATCAAAAGGAAGTCTATCGAATATTCCCATGATTCTAATGTGGCTGTGATATCATCCAAGATCCCTTCAAGTATAACTTTTATCTTATCTTCTAATTCCAATATAGTTGGGGTAGGTCTAAGGAAGTGTTTCAAATGTAATTCTTATAAGGTAGTGACAGACATAACATTAATGGTTGGCCCTAGGTCTATGAGAGTATTTCCAATAGGAATACTATTAATGGTTATCGTTACCATGAGATTCCCTAGGTTTTCATATTTTATGACCCAAGGTTGCTCTTATATGTATTAAGACAACTCTCCTATCAGATGTACTATTGGAGGATATTTATATTTCCTACCTGTCCTTTTGATACACAATTCCTTGATTACCTTACTATAAATTGGAATGTCCTTTATGGCTTGTAATAGGGGAATTTTGACATAGATATTCTTTAATTCTTTTATAATGTCAAATTCTGGTCGAATCGTTTGTTTTTCGATTGGTAATCTCTCTGGATAGGGAGGGGCTTTTGTAGTTTGTGAAGATTTTCTTCGGGGAAGATTTTGTTCTTGGTATTTGGGAATATAACATCTTCCCACTTAGTGTCATCTGTGGGCTAGTTGGTAGTTTCATCTTCTTCTTCCTCTCGGATGACTACTAAAGGCTTTTGTTTACCCAGAACTTTCCCTGACCTTAGTTGAATCTTAGTTGAATCTCATGTAATGGAACAAGAGAAATAACATATGTCGGGAGAGTTTGCAACTCAACATTATGAAGAGGTTGAGGTTGTTTATTATTCGGGTTAGGCACTAGTTGTGGTAGTAATAATGTTGGTCTTGGTGAATTTGCATTTTGAAATTATTGAGGTTGTTTTGGAATAGGAGGTAAAGGTGGAGGGACAAAACCTGGAAAAATTTGTTGGGTATTTGGTGGAAACTATGGATAAGGATGAGTGGGCATAGGAACAGGTGGAATCTGAGTGTTTCCATGGGTATGTCTTCTTCTCCATCCTTGTAACCAAGGATGGTGTGAAGCATATTGTGGAGACCATTTTTTCCAATTCGTTGAGTTCCACTATTGTGGTTGCTAGTAATAAGGTGGATCTTGAGGTGGTAGATCTTGGTACATAGGCTGACTCCTAGGTTTCCATGGCCTTCTAGGTGCATAAGAAGATTCCCCAGGATCCCCACTTTTATAAATGGATAATAAACCAGGAAGTGATGGGAATTTTCAGTGGGATGATCTTCAGTACAAAATCCACAAACTGAAATGTTCTCTAATGTGCATTCCCTTGAGGAATGCTTCCTCCTGCACCTCGGACAAAATATGCACAATGTTGCATTATCTTCCTCCTATTTCTTCTTAATATTTAAGGTGTCCAATTAGGAACCTATTGTACTTAAAATATCAGTTTTAAAGTTCTCCAATAGGTTTCCTATTTCTATCCTTGTAATCCCACCAGAACTAATTCCATTTGAGTTTCTCCTATAGGGATCTCGAACACCCTTTCCAGTTTTAGCCCTACTTCTTGAGTAGTTTCTACACATCTCACAGATCTTAGTGAATGGTTTATGGGAGATGTCTCATGATTCCATCAGGTTAATTGTTTCCAAATATTCTTCCAAAATTCCTTTAAGAAAAAGAGTTTTGATTGCATCATCTGGAAGGTCATGATATTTTGATTTTTGTGAAGTATAGGCAAACTGTTCCATGTAATCTTTGAGACTCTTGTCTTCTAATTGTTGAATTTTAAAATTATCATTACAAGAATCTTTAGATTTGCAATAGTCTTGGTATTTCTTAAGGAATATGGTCTTCATATCTTCCCAATATCTGATACTAGACTCTCCTAATCCCATGAACCATCTAAGTGCAGAATCCTTAAGAGTGGCAAGAAATAGTTTTAATTTTTTAGCATCTTTCAAGTAGTTATAACTTTTTCACAAGATGTCAAACTCAAATACGAAGTTACCTGGGTCCTCACTACTCTTACCATAAAAGGTGGGTAGTGCAGAGGGTGGAATGTTCTTCATGTTAACATTTTATGTGTTATCCAAAATTGGAAACCCAAAATTGGTTTATGTTTGGTTTCATACTTCTTCTCCCTCATCATGTCTCACATGATTGTGATCCTCATGATCATCCATAATGATCTAATTCCCAAAAAGGGAATACCTTAGTGGTTTTATTCTTGAAGATAATGAGGCGTCCCAAGGTTCTTTTTCAGGAAAGATATTCCTTCGATAGGAAGAATTATCCATTATTTGGATGTCAGGGACTTTGCTTGATCCTGTTGAAACCATTGGTTTAGAAGTTGATGTTTCAACTTGGGACACAACTATATTTTTTGAACCTTCAAAGAGGGAATTCACTTGTTCAGGGTCAATGATATCTACAAAGTTAGAATCCCCTGATGGTGGTAAAAAGGAAAAGGTTGTGTTGGTTGGTTCTGATGAAGGTTCAAGTGGTTTTACCTCCTGTCCTACTATTGTTAATGTCTCAATTTTCTTCTTTATGGTTTCCCTAGTTTTTGTCTCTTCTTACATGAAATAAAACCTATCCTCACACTAATCTGTCTAACTGAAAGAAAAGAGTGTTGTGACGATATTCAAATGTAATGGTTATGTCTACGGTGGTAAATTATGTCACGGTGGCATCTAATTACTACTGACAATTCAAGTGGAATCAATTCGATGCTAAATTATAAGGAGAAATGCAAATTATGAATAAGACAGTCTATGGAGAGCTTTGTCATTATGAAGATGTCAATGCATATTCTTGGAATTAATATAGTCTATAAACCTTTTGCAACAAGATTTGAAATCATCTCCTATCCTATCGCTCTGATGTTGGAAATAAAGTTAACAATTTATGTAAATCTACAGGAAGTAATCGAAATTAGCAACTTAATAAAGTAGATGTAGTTGTCAAAGACACTGCCTAAATAATCAGTCTGTGAAGTAATCTAAATAATGATTGCACAATTAGATGGCTATGAATATATATCCATTAATAAAACATGACCTACATAAAAGACGTTATATATCAGAGTATGGACAATTAGATATAAACAGTCACAAGTAACCTGTAAGAAATATATGAAGATAAATACAATTTCAGCAAGTAACCTACACACAAGAGAGTTAAATACAAAAAGATATGAATATACAACAAATTAAGATACCCATACCACTAGTGGCCCCCCCAGACAGTTGTGGCACTACTCCAACATAATATGCAGTCACAAACTTAGCATATCATTCGTATTAACATCAGAACTGAGTTTTTACATAGCAATTCAAGATAATGGTTGTATATATAAAACGCATGTGTGTTCATCCTGAGAGACTCCTAGTACTTATAGAGTTTGTAAATGTAGCTAAGAGGTTTACCACTGAARSGGTCGGCGYTCTCCTACAACATAAATGCATTAAAACTTGACAACAAACATCATCTTCTCAATAGCCTCGTGCGCTTAAAATAGAGGTCGACGCAACTGCTCGAATTTAAATGTGATGAGTTCCATAGMTGGAGAGCTCGAGAAGGTACAAACCCATGTCTTGGATTCACAAAGGAGAGCCCGTCGRTATGCCAACCCACAACTGCACTGYGCTCCGAGTGCCGGATCGAGGGTCAGATCAAGGGTTGGATCAAGGGATGGATCGAGGGTCGGATCGAGGGTTGGATCACGGTTTTTAMCTTCAAGCAAACGAGAAATATTAATAGATTGTACTCACTCAATTGAAGATAAACCATAATAAAATCATCACAAGTAGGGATTACTCATACCTTATGTTGACCCATGGAAAATTGATGGATGAAACCTGATAACACCTTCAAAAAGAGCTAAATAAAAGCATAAAATGCATAATCTCCATGTGCAAAAAGGGATTTGGGCAAAGGAAAAATAGGCAAAACACATTCATCAGGCTCATTGACACATGGAATTGTTTAGGAGAAGAGGGCCTTCACCATGAGGAGATGACCTAGATGTTTGACATGTGGCCTTTGGAGGCCTAACTATGCATCTCCAACTCCAATGACTTGCTCCTAGTGTCAAAACGTCCCCCAAAGGAGTGATGTCCTCTTTTATTAGGCTTTTCTTTTGTGTAAAAGTGAATTTAAAGATGAATTGTTTAATATTATTTGGTTGCAAGGGGTAAGATAAGGGTTGTTTACCCCTTGTCTGATGTTTTACCCTTGCTAATGTGGACAAACTATGTTAATGACATTTTGTATAAATAGAGATCATAAGATTTCATTTGGAAATCATAACTCTCCCATTGTGAGAAGTATTGGAATAAAATTTTCACTACCCTTGAGGATTTGTGCTATCTTATTCTATGATATGGTTTCTCTTTGGTTTTGGGGTTGATGATGATGATGCTTTAGCTCTTGGAGGTCATTCTTTTACTATTGTGGTGGTTATCTTGGCATGTTATGATCCATCTTGTTTCTATTTGGATTGGTAAGCCATTTACTTATTGTTATCATTTGTAATTCAAGCCTCAAGTTTCATTTTTCTAAGGCTAGGTAGGGAGTATAAGTGCATACACCCCTACTTTATCTCCATCATAATTCTAATCATATAATTTATTGTTTGCAAGGGTTTTTCTAAGGAAGTATAAGGGCATACAACCCTTAGTTTTAAATCCTAGCTAGGTTACTTGACTTGGGGAATAAGAGGGTTTCTACCCCCAAGGAGGTAGTAGATTTATCTATTTTATCTTGACCCCATTAACCCATAATCAAATGCATTAATCATTGCATTGGATAAATAAAATGTTGCATTGGTAAACGTGAAAGTTTCAATTTTTGAAGTTCTCTCACTTGGAAGTTGTTCCTTGATCCCTAGGCTTTATTGCCTCATTGAGGCATCCTCTTTAATCAACTAAATATTTATTTTTTACAAAACTAACCTAAAACCATTAGGTCTGCATAAAATTAACTCTTTAACCCTAGATAACTCCTAAACTAACCCTAGGAATCAGCTACAATTTTTCCCTAACAAACTACTAACCCTAGTGCACTTTTTTGAGCTAGTTAAAAGTGGTTTTCATTGGATTATTTTTATTTTATAAAGCTTGGTTTTCTACAGCCATAAGGATGATAAATATAACTGCATTAAGATTTTGTTTTATCCTTGATTTCTATGCTAAAGTATTGCTTTATCATTGTTGAGTTAAGGTAGCTTTTACTAGCTTGTCTCTTGCTCATTCAATCATACTTTTAACGCTTATTTTGCAGCCTTTATTACCTTATATATGCTGATATATATCACTGATTAGTGCTGAAATTATTGACAGAAATCTTAAGTTGCTTGTCCAACTAAAATATTATATCATATACTTGGTTTTCTTTGTGTCTCGGGCTGGTATTCACACTTGGCAGGTTACTCAAATCATTGGAAACCTTAAGCAACCCTCTAGACTCATATCCAAGTCACATTTTCCATATAGAAACTTGAAATTTAGGGGATTCCATACATACATCTCCTTTTCCATCTCAATCCCCCCTAGGGTCACCGGGATTCCCCCCTTGAGGTGAATACCTCACCTCTAAAGTGACGGGAACACCTTCCTAAGGTGAAAGTGGGTAGGTGCTCTCTAAGTTGTCACCAATTGGTGGTTGGGTCAAGATTTTCCCAAACTACAACTTGTGCAATAACAGTGCTCAACACTTTACTAACGACGGGTGCTTATGCATGAAGAACTCATCTTCCCATGTCGCCTCTTCCACTAGTAAGTTCTTCCATTTGATGAAGCACTCTGTAATTGCTCAATTTCTCAACTACTTAATTTGTATTTCAAGGATTGTTTCTCACTCTAGTATGACTTTCCCTTCTTCATTGATCTCTGGTAAAATAGTTTAGGATGGGATCTTTTCTACGATGACCTTCTTTAAGAAAGAAAGATGGAAGACTGGATGTACACATGAAGATGAAGGAAAATCCTATTTGTAAGCCATACTTCCAATCCTTTGAAAAAACTTATAGGGGCCATAATATTTGGGTGTTAATTTATTGTCCTTCTTTTTCTTCTTAAGGGACATTTGTTTGTATGTTTGTAGCCTTATAAATACCCAATCCCCCACTTCAAATTCCCTTTCACTGCGATGTTGATCTTCTTGTTGTTTCATCCTATTTTGTGCCATAACCAAGTTGTCCTTAAATAGTTTTAGGACCTCTTGTTGGTTCCATGTGTGGTCCTCCATTGCTTTAACCTTTGTATTCCATTTCAAGGGCGATGTGATGGATGGAGGATGATATACATAAAGTGCCAAAAATGGGGACGTTTTTGATGAAGTATGGAAGGATGTGTTGTACCACCATTCTTCCAAGGGAAACCACTTGACCCATTGTGTCTATTTATCATATGCAAAGAAATGAATATATCCTTCTAGACATTTATTAACAATCTTAGTTTTTTCCATAGGATTGAGGGTGGTAAGATGAGCTATGAGTCAATTGAGTACCCAAACAAGAAAATAATTCCATCCAAAAATTTCCCATGAAAATTGGGTCTCTATCATTTACAATAATCTTGGGGACTCCATATAGTTTTTGAACTTTTTCCATGAATGTTGTAGATATTGTACTTTCTTTAAAAGGATATGAAAGAGAAAAAAAATGGGCATACTTTGTTAGTCGATCCAATACTACCATGATGACATCATTTCCTTTGGATTTGGGTAAACCTGTAATAAAATCCATTGAAACGTATTCCCAACATTGGTTTGGTATAGATAGTGGTTGTAGGAGACCTGGAGTCTTGATTGTCTTTCCCTTATTATGTTGACAGACGAAACATCCAGACACAAACTTTTGAACATAATTTTCAAGACCTTCACAGAAAAAATACGTATTGATCTTGTGGTATGTTTTCAAGAATATTGAATGTCCCCCTATAGGAGAAGTGTGCAATTCCATAAGGACCTTTTGTTTGAGTTTGGAACTCTTACATAAATATAGGCTATCATGATACCATATCAAATCATTCTTCCATACAAAATTATATACTGAACTGGGGTCTTCATGTAGTTGTTTAATGATCTTGCATACCTCTTTATATTGCTTCCATTATATCCTTGCTTCTTCCATCCAATCCGATTGCAAAATAGAAATAACACATAATGAACCTTTTGTTTCTTCTTCTTTCCTAGAAAGGGCATCTGTCACAAAATTATTTTTTTCCTTTTTTGTAGATAATTTCAAAGTCATAACCCATTTGTGTTTCTCTTGTGAAGATAATTTTTTCTCCAATAAGTATTCAAACTATCATGATCTATTTTTAATTTGAAGTGTATTCCTATTAGGTAAGGGCACCATTTCTAAACTGCATGTAGTATGGCCAACATTTATTTTTCATAAATGGGTTTGACTAAGTTTTTTCCTTTAATTTGGTTTCTTTCAAAGGCAAGGGGCCTTCCTTATTGCATTATAACTACACCAATTCCATGGCCTGAGGCATCACACTCCACAATAAAAAAAATTGTAAAGTCATGTGTGACCAAGATGTGAGTTGTACACATTGCCTCCTTAAGTTTTTCAAAAGATTTGGTTGCTTCTTCGGTCTAAGAAAATGCTTCCTTATTTAGTAATGTTGTTATAGGTGCTTCTATTTTACCATAGTTCTTGAAATACTTGTGGTAATATCCAATCAATCCTAAGAATCTTCTAATTTTCTTCAAGGTTTTGGGAATTGACCATTCCCTCATAGCTTTAATGTTGTTAGGGTCCACTTTTACACCTTCATGAGATACAATATGACCCAAATATTCCACCTCTTGAACCCCAAAGGCACACTTGGAAGGCTTTGCATAAATTTGTTGATCTTCCAATAGTTGTAATACTCTATCAACATGTTGTACATTCTCTTCCCAATATTTTTTGTAGATTAGTATGTCATCAAAAAATACTAACACGGATTTTCTAAGGAAGGGCTTGAAAATAGAATTCATCAAGCTTTGAAATTTTGAAGGTGCATTAGTAAGTCCAAATTGCATAACCAAAAAATCATAATGACCTTCATGTGTTCTAAAAGATATTTTAGGAATGTCTTCCTGCCTCATTCTGATTTGATGATATCCCGAAAGAAGATCCAACTTAGTAAATAATTTTGCTCCATGCAATTCATCTAATAATTCATCAATGATAGGGATAGGAAAATTATCTTTGATGGTCATTTTTTTGAGTTGTCTATAATTTAGACACATACACCATGAACCATATTTTTTTATAACCAACACCACTGGTGAAGAGAAAGAAATTTGGATATGTTGAATGATGCATCTAACATTTCTTGAATCATGCTCTCAATCTCACTCTTATGTGCATATGGATACCTATAAAGCCTAATGTTAGGTGGTACACTTCCTGGTTGCAAATGAATAGCATGGTCGTGATATCGAGTAGGTGGAAGACCCTTGCGCATTTCACCAAATACCTTGGAATGATTGTTGATAATTATTTGGAGATATGATGGAGCAGGGGCTATAGAGGTTTGAACATTAAGTGAGCACAATTGTGCAATTACACCATGGTGTCCCATTTTGAGTAATTTTTTCCATGCTATTAGAGATTATCACTTTAGATGGTTTCCCTTGGATACCTATAAGCTCAATTTCCTTTCCATTTGAGGAAAATCTCATGAAAATATCTTGAAAATCAAAGGCCACTATTCCCAATGATTGAAACCATTGGACCCCTAATTCAACATCACCACCCCCCATTTCAATGGAAATCATGGGGCTATCCAGAAAATAATCCCCCATGTTGAGATTAATACTATGGAATTTCCCTGAACAATTTATGGTATCTCCATCTACAATAATTACTTGAAACTCTAGTGCGGGATATACAAAGCAATTGAGATATTTTTCTAATTTGTAATTGATGAAATTATGGGTACTACCAGAATCAATCAATACTATTACCTTTTTATTTTTTAGTATCCTTGTATCTTGAGGGTTTGTGGAGTAATGATGCCGGCCAATACATGAAAATATATTGATGGAGTAGTCTCTTCTAGATCTGGATCTTGTGGCGGTTCCAATTCATGATCGTATTCCTCTTCACAATCTATATAGAATAATGTATTCTCATCGCATTTATGACCCTTACTATACTTGTTGTCACAATTGAAACATAGTCATTTTTCTATTCTTTCATCCATTTGTTGAGGTGTCAACATTGTTGGTTTAGGTACGTTATATTCTTCCTCTTCACAGTCTATGTAGAATAATTTCTTCTCATCTCCTTTATGTCCTTTATTGTACTTGTTGTCATAATTTAAACATAGTCCTTTTTATCTTCTTTCATCCATTTGTTGAGGTGTCAACCTTTTTGGTTGAGGTATGTTTGTCTTATGACCCCCAAAATGATCTTTGCTTCCAATGCTAGACTTGTGCGTATCCTTATTTTTTGCATGAATATGACGAGCATTTTTCATAGCTTCCATAATATTTGTAGGATTTCTTAAGAAAATATCATGTTTAATGTATTCTTTTAATCCATTTGTGTAAGCATCCAACAAGTGTTTGTCACTTATGTTATCCACCCTTGTGGCCAATACCTGGAATTTTGAATTATAATCTTCAATATCACCTGAGTGCTTGATTCTTGTGAATTGATTGAAGTAGTCATGTTCCCAACCTTTCCCACATTGTGCTTCTAAGTCTCTTGTAAATAAACCCCAATTGTAGTGATATAAAGGGGGCTACCTTTTCACTATCCATTGATACCATTGATATGGTTTTATCTCAAAGTTCAAGGTTTCTATGTGAATCATTTTCTTATCATCCATAATATTATGTAGTTCAAAATATTGCTCTATTTGGTTCACCTAGGTAAATATCTATGTACCATCAAGCAAAGCTTTCAAGCAAAGTTTTACTAGTCAGGAATGTTATTATTGTTCCCATACTACAGTTGTTCCAGTACATAAGTTTGTAGGTTGACATATGAGTTTGTTGATGGGCGAAATTGACCGCTCATCAACTGGAAGAGTGAATCCAGTCCGGGGTTGTCTAATTAACCCAAGCCGTTTGGATTAATCCACTCCAACGGGTTTAGCAGCTCCGTTGGCTGATCTAAGTCCTAAAGAAAACGAAAAACAAAACTAAAGAAAATAAAATAACTTAACTCGCTGAAAATTATATACAGATCTAATATATATTTACAGTTTATAACATAATGTTTATAACATAAATATACTTATTGTATGTATAATATATACAAATGGCTTTATTTCTAATATATGTATGAGATTTGTAGAATGCAAATTTTAATCTAAATCTGCGAAAATCGAATATGGATTGATTTATTAAACAACAACAAAGCTATCATTCAATCTTTTTTATTTTTATTTTTTTTTATAATGTTTATAAACAAGAAATGAAAAATCAAACTGTCTAATTGAAAACAGAGATAACAAATAGTAGAATGTGTTTAGACTGCAGGAAATTTTTGTATTAATTAAACTAATGAAATAAAAAACTAGCAAACTGACCTGTAATCGCATCCCATATTTGTCATGTGTATAGCATCCAATCCCGTTGTTTGATGAGGCAAACCCGCAACAGATCCCACAAATGCTCCTCATAAATGTGAAGCAGTAATGATTGAATGTGAATGATAGAACATAAAAGAGATATAGTAATAGCAATCTTATAATTTCACAAGTGGCCACATTGAGATAAATCCTGCTGTGAAAACTTGTTTATAAATATTCAACGAATGATGAAGATAAATCTCCTAATCTCAAGTTTGAACATAATAATTACTATATATTAAATATAGGACATAAAACATGGATATCATATAAATTTTATCATATCAATCTGCAATAAACCACGATAGCTAAAGCGATCACAATCTAATTACAAATTGAAATAATCATAACTTGAATAAAAAAAACATGATATAGAGAAGCTAAAGTTGTGCAAATATCATATTCTATTCAAGTCTGTGAATCAGAAATCCATAGTTTTTGCCCCAGGCAGCGATGATATCAAGTTTACAAAACAACATACTTATATAGGTTACAGGAACAAAACATTTCCTGTTGATAACATCCAATCTGTTCCAAAAAAAAATGGGGGATGCAACCTCCCAGATTCTACTTGATACCAAAAACTAACAACCTAATCTATTTGCTAAAAACATAAAGATAGTATGGCTGAGAGATGCCAACAGTGCTTCAAATCTCCTTAGAAATCATAGGTTCCTGAAAACAAATAAAAATACAATATTTCAGATGTATTTTCAGTTATCAAAACAAGTAATTCGAATTTTTCTAACTAGCTACAGAATCTCACGATTCTATAGCTAGTTATAATTATAACTAGAATCATATTTTATTCAATCAATCAAAACCAACTAAAAATTAATCTGTGTAAACAAATCTTGTAACCTAAATTGAGAAAGACAGAATCATATTAAACTTTTAAAAGGATCATACCTCAAATTAAAGGATTCAAACTAATCAAGCAATCTTTGAATTTACTATTGCAGTCGTTGCTTCCACGTTCTTAAAAACAACAGACCCTGTGGTTTTTTGGCGTTTGTCTTTGGTTTGAGCTAAGGATTGGAGTTTTCTATTCTCCTTCATTAGCGAATCCACTTGGTCTTCCAAAGATTTAATTCGAGACTGTAGTAAAGGCACATCCCTATAATACCTGTCGATCCAGGATCGACATTCATTACAGTGCGGCAGTAGAGACTGTGTATTGGTAGTATTAACAGCTGGAGAATCATCCATTTGACATATAGGTTCATCACATAGTTTGATTCCAGGAAAGTCAGGATTGTCCTTTAGACACAGTGGTAAGTTGGTGACATAATTGTAGGGTCTGTCAGGACAAAGTCCATATGAGTATGGATACTCTTCGTCCAAGAACCTTTCAATTTTCGAATTGGAATCCTCACTTACCACAATTGTGTTTTGGTTTGCATAGGGCTTGGGTTTATTTCGAGCACATCGTGAAACCCAATGAGCAACCTTTTTATTCTTATAATTGACATCGATGCTGCCTTTAAACTTTTTCCCTGTGGATTTTTTAACAGTCTTAACACAACCCTTAGGATGCAGATCTGGTTGAGTGTCGGGTTGGGTAGAATCAGGGTAGGTCGAGGGTTCCAAATCAGAGATAGGATCACAGGGCATGAGTGAAGGATGAGAGATGGTAGGTTTCACGAGGGTTTCTGTGATGAAAGGTTTATCACCCTATCCCAACTCACTACTACCAAAACCATTTCACAGCATAAAAGCATCCCAACAATTGTTGTTTAATTTCAACTGATGTATAATGATAATCTTGATTAAACAATGGTGGAACAAACTAGAATCGGACTTCTTCCTCTTAAATCACTTTCCCATCTTGTATAGACTTCGAAGGAGCAAATAGGGCATGTTCAGGGGGAAATCGATAAATCTCATAAGCAATCGCAAGTGATACAAGAAAACCAACCCAAATCTTCCCTCACAGGTAACGAACTGTTTCACAATAGCTAACAGATCATGTCATCTAGGTTTTAAAGCTGAGATAGGCATACCTCAGTCGCAGCTGGTAATTATCCTTGAGGTGAACAACAATGACCAGGGAACCTCTTCAACCTTTGAGTTCTTGAAGCACTTTTTCCCCACAGCTGGTAAACCGGTAGCTTGGCTTATAAAATCTTCATTTACCTCAAGCTGGACGTCTCCTATTTTTTCTCTGCAACCGTCGAATGTCAACGCGAATTCTTGAGCAACTCTTAGATTAAAACCCTCAAACTTTTCAATAAACACACGCCAGCCGTTCCTTTCTAAGTCATCTCTGGCATTGTCAAATGATAACAAGGTCCGGATGCCATTGGGATCAATCCTCACCATAGGATCCATGGCTAACAGAAGGTAATCAATACGGGAAATAGAGGTAGGGTTTGATAGAAAAAACACAGAGCCATAGCCCCGAGTTTCCTCAATGCAATGCAAAGACAGTTCGAAATGGTAGGCAGGAGCCTTAATCACCATGTGTGTGAAATATGTCGTGTAGACTGAGGCCATGCAGAGAAATAATACCACGTTGTACTTAAAATGACACCTTAGCATATTGGTACGCATAAGGATCAGAACAGTTGAATAGTATGCATATCCATGACTTGATCACAAAGATTAATGTATCAAATAAACATTGAACCATTAAAAAATTTATGAATCAAAACCCCATTGACATTAATCGAATGCTAAATGAGTGGAGGTTTTATACTTATGTAATCAAGGCAGGTTTAAGACCAAGGGGTTATAAACAAGGAAAACAATTGTGTTTATAGAAAAAGACAACGATTCGATAATAGACCGATATGAATAGTTTTCCTTTTAATCAAAAATCAAGCTCAAGTGTGGATTCCAGCTATAAGTTTTCATGCTTACAGTCATGAAAACTTAAAATTGAAAGGAAGGTATGTAAAAGGCAACAAATAATAAGTGTCGTTGCTTATGACGAGTAATGAGAATTTAAAGACCCTGTGTTAGGCAGCTTATAAACAAATAGAAATTACATTATCACTGCCAACAGAGTTCTCACCCAAATCAAGAATGGTCACATGGGTTTTGGAAGGTTAGCTATCAACATGTTGTGTGTGCCTTGGTTCACACCCAGGTCTCATGTCACGGTCTCCAAACATGATGAAGGGTTTTCTACACAAAAACATGTTGAAATAACAGCAGTCAACTTATGGGGAGATTTGTGAGAAAACTAAGGAATCTGAGAAATATAGAACATGGTTTTTCTACAGGATGGTCTCAATTAGTTCATTCGCCGGTGAATTCCTGAAATCTAGCACGATTAAGGAGAGATCAAGGTTTTCCCAATATGGGTTTTTCCATATTTAGGTTGCGGCCATTTTCAAGTTTTTCAAAGGATTACAGTTCAGATATTTTATTTTATGTCCCATGGGAAGGCTCCATGACAACTTACAATATCATAACTTGATTTGATTATTTTCAAGTCTTCTAAAATTGTTTAGATGATTAGGGAAGATCAAAGCTAGTTTGATCTATTCATTGGCTTAACTATTTTTACTACTCTTGTTCATGAGAGTAGGGGAGGTTGCTTTCATCCTCTGGTTTTTATTTTTATACATACATTTGTTTTTTCTATAATGAGTGAGAACAATTTTACAATAATTGTAGTCTAAGGATAAAAGATTGTGATCCGATGTTCACAATTTTCAAGCTGTGATGTATATGGATCTGATGTGTATGATGTAACCTTGTTACTCTATTCATTAATAAAATCTCATCTCTGGTTCGTAGCATCCATTTGATGCAGGAGCATCCTACTCCAAAAATCATTGTATATTTGGTTAACCTACGGGGTCTTATGTTTGTTAAGGATTTGATTTCTTAATAGGAAATTATGTATGTTTGAGTGGTTTGAGTGAGGAATATGTGTGTGGGGTTTTATTGTAAATGTTCTCGAATATGTGAGAACATGAGAGATATTAGGCTTGTGGAGATCTCATGAGGATCTTAGGGATTAGGAGATCCTAGAATAGGGATTTGGTTGAGTGGAAAGTGGATCAGAGAGGATCCTTAGGAATCTATTGAGGATTTGTTGGATCTGAACCAAAAATGGTTCAGAATCCCTATGTATATTATTATCATGCTAAGAGGCAAAGGGTGGTGGAAAAAAATGAATGTTTATCAGGCCAAGAGATTGGAGGTTGGGCCAATAAAAGGGAGAATTAATATTGAAGCATGTTGATTTAATCTAGGCAAGGAAAGGCTTGCAAGCCTATGTAATTGTATGTAAACCTATGTATATTAATACAAAGGAAATACTCTATTTCGAGTATTCTAGAAGCCTCTGTAATTATGTCTATGTATTGTATACTTTTGTGAGAAAGAAGCGCATTGTGTAGTTTAGGTGTAGGGCTCGTGTTGTGAGGCGAGAAGAAGAACTCTAGAGAGGATGTCTAGTACAATTATGTATTCAAAATTAAATCAGGAATGAGTATTCCAATGATCATCAATCACGAGAAGGATCGATGATCCTACTGAAAAATGGAGGAGAAATATTATCATGATCACAGGTAAGCTACAACAGTCATTAGATCACCCCACCAATAAATGATAACCGTTAGATCACAATYGTGCAAGAAGGAGGAAGGAATGAACATCAATCGTTCATCATCTAGCTAGAAATGTTGCACACTGTTAGATCATGAGGAAAAGGTAACTCGATAATCAATGAGCAGCAGTCGTCGAATCTAAGAGTTGCAGAGGAGGATCGTCGGGTCAATGACTGATTAAGTCATGACCATCAGATCATGCTAAAGATATATCAACAGACATGAATGATTGTGGAAGTCCAAAGGCAGATTAACGAGGGGGCTAATTCACATCTCGCAATCAATCGGGACTGTAGATCTCCATCRGGAAAAATATCAACGATGGACATTGATTTCCACTCCATCACATATCTTTGTATTGCGGAGATCGGGAGGAGAATTAATAGGTGAGAATGTTTGAGGTTTGCAATCAACCAAGACCGTCGATCTTACGAGGCGATATTAATGCCTGAAGGAGTTGATTGAGGTCATAGCCCCCGATCACATGGATCGGATTTAGAGGTACTTCGGGCTAGTACATGAAAACAACGTTTATCACTCTATGTTTGAGTTGTGGTCACAGGGAATGGTCCTGTGGAAAAAGGGCCAACATATGACTGAAGGAGCATATCGATCCTAGGCACCCTATTAAGGGTTTAGAGCACCCTAAGATAAATCAGGTCGTGTAACTGTGGGATAGGCGAGTTGGATTTGGATCTAGTCCAAGATCAAGGTAAATTTGGTTGGATTCATATCTGACTTGCATTACCATTTAATTTCAATATTGTAAGTTTCAAAGGCTTGATACCGGTTGGAAAGGGCCAACCAACCCAGGATGCAAAGCATGTCTTGTATTATTTCTAGAATAATTTGAATGTTGTAGAAATAGTTAGTTCCATTAACATATTATATGTTGCTTTTTTATTGTTTATGTTCCATCCACAATTTCATAATTATAATAAACTTTTAACCTGTGAATGGTTCATCAAATCATTTGTGTGTTATTTGCTACAATTTATGGGATTGAAATTAATAGTTTGAATCCATCTCCGAAGATAACTAGAACAAAATTTGCATATTCTGAGGGCTAAGCATTTACATTTGTATGGTTTCCATTTCATAGAAATCAAAATTTATTTATTTATTGTTAATGCAAGTCTTTAAGTTTTTCTCATAATTACAATTACACAGTCCTGTGTAAGACCATTTCAATCGCTAACAAAAGACATCAAAGTATGGAACTGTCCTAAGCCTTCTTATGAGAATTGGAACCAAGGAATTTGTAATTTTCCTTTAGAAGTATTTGATATCACTTCAGATACACAATTAATACTAAACGATGTATGACAACTGAATCACATCTTTGTTTATATAAACGAAGTGTTATAGTACCATAAGCTCATCACATTGAATGTATTTATTGTGGGTTTAAGCATTGGATATATTCCTCATAAGGTTTACTTCTGAGACTCATAAACTCAATATAAGATCAATAGTGTATGAGTGTGGATTCAATACCTTCATAAGTTGATTGATTAGAAGGAAAGGTTCCAGGAAACTATGAGGCCACAACACTCTCTTCTTCATAAATTATCAACATCCTATCAATCGAAGTAGTTGGATTATCATGTTTTGGAACTTATTAAGTATATTGTTCAAACCTGAATGTGAGTATATTTATAATCCTATTATGCAAGTGGATTCATTGGAAGTACTCATATACTTGAAAAGGGTTATTTTCCTAGGTAAGGTAGGATAGTAAATAAATGTTGCATATAGTTGTTCGTTTAGTTTAAAAGCATAGTGCACCATCATTTTGTTTTCATCTTTTTCAATAATTGAAACCATCAGGCTGAGAAACTAATCTATTTTTAATGTGTTTTCAATTGATAGTTAGATATTTTTCCAAGTTTTCTAAATAAATTAGGCTATGATTATTTGGTGGAATTTTGTAGGTATTCTCTTTTCAACAGGATTGGGAAGAACATCTTCATGACTTATTCAGGGAAATAATGTCATTACTTTTGGTTATGTTGTTTCAACAAAATAGTATTTTATTATGATATTTTATTACCTAAGACTATTTTGGAACAGCTTAATTTATTTTTCTATTACCTCCCTAAACTTTTATTTTCTTGTTTGAAGATTGCTCTCTGACTTTTATTAGTTTTCTCTACTATTTTTTTAACTGTTTTCCTTGTTGGAATTTACAGTTTAGGAAATTATTAACAGGAAAAAACTAAAAAGAAAAGAGTTCAAATATCAAACCCAAGACTTCTTGTCATAACCAATCATTTTCAGTTCTTTTAGATATTCCTTCTCCCTTCTTTCTACAAAATTTCAAACCATTTATTACAGTAGTAGCTTATAGTTATGTCTTTAATTATATTAGGGGATTACATAAAGTTAAAAGTCCATATTTTGAGGACCATAGGCAGCTAGTACAACCTGATATAATTTCAAAGTTGGTCAGTAGAGAATCTTTATTAAAGCGTAGTGAGAGAGTGCATGAAGTTTCTACCCATGGGACAACCCATAGGAAGCTAATCTTTCAAAACTACCCTCGAACTGGTACCATCCCAATCCTCTAAGGGTATTTTCATAGAAACTCCCCCATCCACCCAATCAATAAGAAAATACACACACACACA
>SNQJ01S0025572.1:94345-122516 GCA_010110895.2 Picea sitchensis
TGTCAAGGTCTCGGATGGAATTTTCTTTTACTCAAAATCTAGCCCTCCCAACCCTCCTGCATATTCCAAATGGTTTACACATTCTAATTAATATTGGGCGTAAGTATTTGAGACAACTTGAAAATGGGAATACTTACGATAACAAACCCCCCCCCCGCCCAAGTCCTTTTTTAACCCAAAAGTATCATGAAATGTAACCTTACGCAGTTGTTTGGAGTCCATAAAAACAAAGTAGCCCCTACCTTTTGGCTTGAGCCCACAGACCTAAAAATATAAAACAGTGTGCTTTTGATCAGGAATCAAACGTTTGGAGCTCTCGTCATGGATAAGAAAATGAGTCCATATCCCTTAAGACTTGCGAATCCAAATCTTACATTCAAATACAAGGTGAAACTAGAGTTTGTCCTTTGAAGGACGAGACAAATGCTTGAGTATTTGTAAAACTCGTGCCACATGTACTTCCACTAGATATGACCCAGGAATGCAACTATGACATGGTAACCCTAGAGGTTGCCATGTGGCATACTCTTGTTCCACCTATATCTAACTTCAATTTTTATAAGGTACCAGATCTATTATAATATCCGAAAATAGAAATATTGGAGAGAATAACAACGGAACAACACAATAGATGAAACCACAACACCAGAATAATACATTTATTTATAGGAAACAACGTTCACTTTCCTCTTCGAGGGGGAAACCTCCATTAGAGAAATGCTCTATTACAATAACTCTCAACACAAAAAATTATCATTCCCTCGACTCCTATTTATATTAAATCTATCTACCAAAAGAACATTCTAGAGGAATATCTTCTAGAAGCGGAAGCTTCTATTAAGTCTTCTTACATTTGACTTATTCTTCCTTATTACTAGGCCTTATTAATATTGGTCTTTATTACATGGAAAATGTGTTATTCTACCTACACGAGGGGTTAGGGAGTTTAGGTCCCTGACATGCCCTCCCCCTTAAAAACATCATTGTCCTCAAGGCTTGAGATGAGGAAATTGTTGCAGAATGGTATCTGGCTCCAAGGTGGCATCTGTTGGAGTTGTATCTTTCCTCTGGACTAACACTTCCTTGATGGTGCACTGATGAAGACGACGCTCACGTTGGTCCAAAATGGCTTGTGGTTGCAACCAGATGGATCCTTCTTCATCCAACTCGAGAACGCTAGTTTGAGTTTGGCACTTAATTCCAATCACCTTATTTAAGCAGGAGACATGAAAAAAAGGATGGAGCTTAGAATGACTGGGAAAACCTAACTGATAAGCCACCTGTCCCACACGCTTGAGAACTGTATAAGGACCATAAAATTTGGGCGCCAGTTTCTGACAATTGTCGGCCTTGAAAGAATTATGCTTATAGGGTTGCAATCGAAGAAACACCTGGTCTCCTTCAGCAAATTGACGTTTGGAGCGACATTGATCTGCTTGTTTCCTCATTTTATTCTGAGCCATGACCAAATTCTCTTTGAGGGTACGTAGAATAGCCGCTCGAACTGTAAGAGTTTGGTCAACCACCTGAACCTTTGAGACACTGGGCATGTATGAGAGAACTAAAGGTGGATTTTGGCCATATACTGCTTCAAAAGCAGTCATGTGAGTAGATGTATGGTAAGAAGTGTTGCACCACCATTCAGCTAGTGGTAACCATTGAGCCCACTAATTTTTCCTTTACGATGCAAAACACCTCAAATATGTTTCCAAACACTTTTTGACAACTTCAGTTTGACCATCAGTCTGGGGATGATAGGTGGTGTTGAGATACAATTGGGTGCCATGTAACTTGAACATTTTTTGCCAAAAATTGCTGGTGAAAGTGGGATCTCGATCAGAAACAATAGAATGGCGCATGCCATGAAGCTTGAAGACGTGATCCATGAAAAGTTGAGCCACAGTGGAGGCGGTAAATGAGTGTTGAAGATCACATAAATGAGCATACTTGGAAATACAATCAATGACCACCATGATGACTGACTTATTTCCCAATTTAGGTAAGCCAACAATGAAATCCATGGAGATATCCCTCCAAATAGCGGGTGGAATTGGAAGCGGTTATAGTGTGCTAGGGGCTTTGACTGTTTCTCCTTTGTTGCGTTGAAAAAGATCACATTCTGCCACAAAAGTGTGAAAATCTTGTTTCATACCATTCCAGAAAAAAGAACATTTGACCTGGTCATAGGTTTTGGTAAACCCTAAGTGCCCAGTTGTGGGTGTAGCTTGAAGCTCATAAAGCACCATGGATTTAAGTTGTCACTGTTTACTTAAATACAGACAACCTTTGTAGGGAAACTCATCATTGTACCAAGAGTACCCTGGGGAAACTAGAGAATTGGCTTGCAATTATTGGATCAGACGCAAAATTTTGGGATCTTCCAGCCATTCCTGGCGAACATCTTGAAGCCAATATGGTACAATGAAGGAGAGGGGGAAAAGGGACCCTTCATCTTCATATTTCCTTCAAAGAGTGTTAGCAACCACATTTTCTTTGCCTTTCTTGTAAATAATCTCATAATCATATCCAAATAGCTTAGTCACCCATTTTTTTGCTCCGGGGATAAGGACATTGCTCCGAAAAATACTTGAGGCTTTGATGGTCGGTCTTAATTTGGAAGCGTTGCCCCAATAAATAAGGGCGCCAGAGATCCATTGCATCCAGAATGGCCAGCATTTCCTTTTCATCGATTGATTGGCCCAAATGTCACTCTGAAATTTGTTTGCTGGTAAAGGCCAAAGGTTGGCCATCTTGCATAAGGATTGCTCCAATTCCTCTCCCAAAAGCATCGCATTCCAGGATAAAGGTCTTCGTGAAATCAAGAAGAGCTAGGACAGGAGTGGTGTGCATAGTCGCCTTCAAGGCTTGAAAGGCTTGATCAGCTGCGGGAGTCCAAGTGAAAGAATTCTTTTTAATAGAGAGCAGTGAGAGGTGTTGCAATATTTCCATAATTCTTAACAAACTTGTGATAATAACTTGTTAAGCCCAGAAAACCACGCAAGATTTTGAGAGTCTTGGGGCGAGGCCAACCCTGCATAGCTTCAATCTTCTTAGGATCCACCCTGACACATTCCTTTCCAACAATATGACCCAAGTACTCGACTTTGGCTCCGAAAACACATTTAGATTGTTTGAGGAAATGTTGGTGCTGAGAGATTAGATGAAGACCTTGATCCACATGAGCAAGATGGGTTGTCTGGGTTTTACTATAGATGAGAATATCATAAAAAAAAACTAAGACAAAATGATGAAGAAAAGGACGGAAGAGATGATTCATGAGGCTTTGGAATGTGGAGGGAACATTACATAAGCCAAAGGGCATGACCAATAACTCATAGTGGCCCTCATGAGTTTGAAATGTGGTCTTAGGAATGTCTGCCTCTTTCATACGTATCTGGTGGTAGCCAGAACGAAGATCAAGTTTAGTAAAGAACTAGGCACCACTTAGTTCATCCAAGAGATCATCAATGACAGGAATGGGAAATGTGTCTTTGATGGTGAGTTTTTTTAGGGATCGGAAGTCAGGACACATGCACCAAGAGACTTCTTTCTTAAGTACCATGACCACAGGAGAATAATAAGGGCTTGTATTGGGATGGATAATGCCTGCGGCAAGCAATTCTTGAACAATTTTCTCAATTTCATTTTTCTAGGAAAAGTGTTGACGATAGGGACGAACATTGGGAGGAAGGTTGTCGGGGACGAGGGGAATGGAATGATCATGAACACCGTGGGAAGGAGGAAGTCCCTAGGGAGTGGAAAAAACAACTTGATGTTTGGAGAGGATGGATTGGAGGTCAGGCGGCACAGAGGGTGTCTCAGTGGCGTGAATGGTATGGAGTTGTGCAATAATGTCGAAATGACCTTTTTTTATGAGCTTTTCCATGCGATGGGAATTGATGATCTCATGGGGAACCTGTTGTGATTCCTTGGAACTTATATTGTTGGCCCTCCTCATTGAATTGCATGGTTAATTCCTTAAAATCCATGATAATGGGACCCAGAGTCTTTATCCATTCGACACCCAACACAATTTCACAACCACCCATGTTGATAGAAAACATATGAGATTCCATGTGGTACTATCCAATTTGTAGATGCACATTTTCACAATGCCCCCCACATTTCATGGACCTGCCATTGGAAATCATGATTTGAAAGTTGTTGACTACTCGAATATAGCAATTAGTTTCTTGGGAAATGTGGCGATGAATAAAATTATGGGTGTTTCCACTATCAACAAGGATGATGACCTTGTAATTCTTTATGTAAGCAATTAGCTTTAGGGTTTGGGGAGAAAAGAATCACGTGAGAGCATTCAGGGAAATGATGGGTTCAACTTCTAGAGGGTCGGAAGGTGGATTCATTTCAGTGGGTTCAGGTGACTTGGCCACAGGGGGAGCCTCGACATATTCTTTAGAAACATCATCATAGATGGCCATAAAAATATTTTGTTCCTTACACTTGTGCCCAGGAAAATATTTGTCATCACAATTATAACAAAGGCCCTTGAGTTGGCGTTCATCCATTTCTGCCCGAGTCAATTTCTGGATCTTTAGTGGAGTGGAAGGAGGAGTGGGAGTGATTGGTTTAGGGCAAGGAATGAAGGAAGGTTTTCTGGTATGAGAAGAGACAACTTCTTGTGTTTCCTTGTCTCTTTTAGTACCTTTCACCCAACTTTGAGGGTGAGCCATGAGGACGTGAGAAAAAATCTCATCCTTGAGGCCACTGATAAATCAGTCTGATAAAAAAGCATTAGACATGCCCTCTGTGCGGAAAGTCAGTCGCTCAAAAGAAGATATAAAGTATTCCACCGTGCCAGATTGTTTCAACTTTTTCAGACAGCCTAAATGGTTGGTGTCAATGTCAAATCATTCATAAAGTTCTACAACAAATTGTGTCCAAGCCACATACCCTTAGAGGGAAKTTTTTCTCCATTGACACCATTGCCAACGTTCCATATCTACATGGAGGACACCATACCATATCTTGGCCAAMTCATCAGTAATGTCRTACAAAGAGAAATAGTGTTCCATTTGAGTGACCCAACTTGTGGGATCTRRGCCATCAAATTTGTTCACCTCCATGYGAGGGGGACGCAAGTCTCACAGAAAGTGGTGGAGAGGAAAAGAGGTGGAYTGGGAGGATTCAAGACATTCAATGTTATAAGGTGAAGAATAGAAACAATCTGGGATGGGATTAACTAAGGTGTTCAA
Organism: Picea sitchensis; assembly: GCA_010110895.2. Classification (NCBI taxonomy): domain Eukaryota; kingdom Viridiplantae; phylum Streptophyta; class Pinopsida; order Pinales; family Pinaceae; genus Picea; species Picea sitchensis. The sequence continues at coordinate 99,562 of SNQJ01S0025572.1, forward strand.
AGTGTTTACTGCGTCATGGCATTCCTGACAAGTGGCATTCAATTCACTGATGGATGTGGGAAGTGATTCAAGCGGATAAAACTGAGAGTTGATGTTACCAATATTGGACAAAATGGAAGAGATATCACTCCGGGTTTGGTCATGAGATTTGTCCAAGGTGGTGAGACGTTGTTCCCAATCTTGGCTATGAGTGTGGGCCATGGGGATGGGACAGGGGGGGAAATGGGACAGCACATAAATGAGTTATTGGTGATTGGTACCACTACGATCATTGCAAAGAGAGGAAGTCAATGGGATAGATTCCCAATATGGGTGTCGGGTCCACAGGAAAAAAAAAAAAAAAAAAAATTGTTGAAAAATGATAGGTTTTATTGTGATCATGGAGAAGAGAGGAATCCAATGGGATAGGTATCAAATAATGGTGCTAGCAGGATCCAAACTTTTCTTTTGCAGAGTTATTCGCTGATCCGAATAATACTACAGTGACGAAATGGCCAAATGCTTAACAAGAAGAAATGTGTAGGAACTTCGCAACCATAATTGAGGAAGCATGGTTGCACGACAATAGATCTTGTCTATTCTTTTTTCTATTTCCGCCCCAAGGGTTAGGGTATTCAAGGCTTCTACAAAAAATGGTATTCCCTGTGCTATATCTCTCTGATATACGTGTGGGGTCCAACAATAGAACTCGGCCCAATATCTCGAGGCAACAACTAAGGAGGCTAGATCGTGCCCTTATCCGTACTACCCAACTACCCAAGTACTAGAGAGTATATTTTTTAGTGCTATTCTCGGTGGCACTATATAAGTCAAGTGGATTATTGGTTGATCTACATAGGGCTTCAGGATATCTAGGTTGATCTGTATACAGGTGTTGTCTAATGCACTACCACTCGAAGGGTCGGTACCAACATGTCCATGTGTCTTCTTTTGAGTATTCGAAGTGCCACATAAGTCACTCTTGTTGGTGTCACCTCAATGATGTGGCATTTTCACATGCTTCTGTGTATTCTAATATTAGTCCATGTCACGCGAGGAAATAAATGGCATGTCCCGTGGTCATTGTTGTAACTCCCTATACAAATGCATGCCCCTAGCATCTTTGGCCAAGTGTTAATATCCCCCAAAATCGGATGGATTTGTATTGCTAAGAAAATTATCCTCCCCAATTTCCCCTAAGCCCTTTGTGGTCCCTAAAAGGTTATAGAACTCAGTATGATCAGGGATCAAGACTCTAAATGCATGTTGAATCAATGAAATTAATCAGTCCAACCCCCTATTAAACATTATACAATATAATTTCAAATATTGGACATCCAAGAGGGACGAGCATTGAGAACTTGAGGTGCCAAATCCATCCAAGCGTTCATGGACCAAAAATGCATATTCAAACCAATTGTGATCTAACATCATGGTTTGTTGGGGTGGTGAAGTAAATAACATGGAAACAATGATATGTGTGATTCTTGCAAACACAAAAATTTATGCAACATTGTTAAATCCCAATAAGGGCCAAAACCTCCAAACACTTTGAAATTTTCATAAAAAAAACTTCAGAAACTTACCTTGTTAGGTACAACCCCTCTACCATATAGTGCATCTAATTGTACCACATGCATCCAATTGATCCTGCTAAGTCACCTCTAATGCTAACATGACATAACTTGGTGATGCCAAGTGCCCTACTATATACCTTTTGTTGACGTCATCATGCAGATATGTATAGCATTTAGGTGCCATATGGCACACTATGAATGGCCCCCATAATATTGAGAGAGAGAGATAGAGGGAGGAGATTTTATAGTCATGGATGTTATTCCAAGACACCACAAGATATGCATATTCCACTATTGTTTCACACACATGTACCCACACAGGAGAGGAAGGCCCTCGTAACGTTCAGAAGGAAACCCCCACTAATGTAGATATAACTGAATCAAATGAATTGGTTGTGAACTTGGTTGTTAATCTCATCCATCCATGTGGCACTCATTCAATCTCTCAAGAGTTTTTTTTTTAATCCACTCTTGAATCAAGTCAAGGGCCATGATCTCCCAAGCATTGCAACCTCTCTATTCCCTTATCTCTATTGAGGGTTTGAGATCCATGGAAACAACACTAAGGGTTGCACCAATGACCTTTCAAATTAGGAAAACCTTTATTAACGCTCCATTGGCCAACATACCACTAAGTTAGACTTGTCATGAAGATTGAAAAACATATATGTGAATTTTAACCAAAGTATCGTACCTCTTCAATGTGTTCCAACACTTCATCGAAGCTCAACTTGTACAAGAAAAATAACACTTGATTGATGTGCTTAGGCTCAACTTGTCTTGGTCCATAATTTCCCAAGTGAATTTCCTTAATTTTTAATGCATAAACCTCCATTTTCTTCATTCAAATCCAAAAGAGTTGAAGACCTCCATAATAATCAATTAAATTAATTAATCTCATTATGCATGTATTCCAAAGCAAAGCTATGGATAAATATAACCCAAAAACTTTTATATGTAAGGACATGGATAACATGTACCCCAAAAAAAAATTGATGCATCCAAAACTTCAGTAACAAAGACATTTGCAAAAATTTCAAAAATTAGGCTTATATTCTCCCATAGACATCTCAATGGCTCTAGGTTCTAGGCAATGTTATCCCCAATTTCTAGGGATAACTACAGAGATGAAGTCTCGATGCCCTCAGGTTGCATACATGGAATATTGAGAGACATCTTGACCAATAGTGTCCACTTGTGCAGACAGAGACCCACCTCACCACCACAGTTCCAGGATCATCATTGTAGATTTTAACCTTGTACAATATTTACTGCAAACAGATTTTCCGTAAAAGAACAGAAAAGATACAATGGAAAATAAAAACATTACACAGAGATTTTTCCCCTGGAAACCCAAATTGGGAAAACCAACATATTCTTTATTCATTCATTGTGATACATTATTTACAATACAATGTACATATAGGAGCCAGTGGCATCCAAAACCCTAACCCAATGACCTGGATTAGTCAAAAACCCTAATTCCTTAACCGGAAATAGAAAACCATTGGAAAAAACCATGTGCCGAAAAACCTCCCAACAATGGACACGAAAATCGAGGCAACACAAAAAATGAGGCAAATATGTGACACGTTTCTCGAGGAAAAAAATACACCAAGAGAACTTCTCAGTGCTCACATATTTTTTTAATGAATCTACAACATTCTTCAAAGTGTCCACCTTCATCAACAATACTCTCTTTTATTCAACCATGTCTCTTAGAAAGTGATATTGAATATCAATATGCTTTGTCTTTGAATGATAAGTTGGGTTCTTCGCTAGAAAAATTGCACTCTCACTATCACAATCTATCCTTACAACGTGTTGTACCAACCCAATACCTGAACACAATATTTGTAACCTTACTGCTTCCTTACTTGCATGAGTGGTTGCCATGTATTCAGCTTCTGTAGTTGAAAGTGACACTATAGCCTGTCTTTTGCTCCTCCAAACAGGTTAAACACATACCCACTTGTAGATCTCCTATGATCCAGATATCCATCCCAGTCTGCATCCACAAAGCCATTAATATCCAACACTCTATCCAATCCCGGTCTTCCTTGGTAGCACAATGCATAGCTAGCAACGCCACACAAATACTTGAAAACCCTTTTTATTCTTGTCCAATGCTCCTTCCCTGGTTTTGACATATACCTGCTCAAAACTCCCACTGCATGTGCAATGTCCAGTCTAGTACAAACCATTGAAAAAATCAAACTGTCAACTGCACTTGCATATGGAACACGAGACATGTCCTCCTCCTTTTCATGTGTCTTGGGACACTGATCCGCATATAACTTTACACCAACAGGAATAGGAACCTTGACCGGTTTACATTCCTTCATATTAAACCTCTGCAATATTGTCTCGACATATTTTCTCTGATTTAACCAGAGTTTCTTTTTTTCCGATCTCTTTTAATTTCCATGCCCAAAATGAAATTTGAAATACCGAGATCCTTCTTGTCAAATTTAGAGGACAACTGAGTTTTCACATCCTCGATAATCTCCTTGTTGTTTCCTATCAGCAACATGTCATCCACATACAAGACCAAATAAATAAAATGATCACCAATTAATTTAAAACACACACAGTGATCCTCTTTGATTCTTGTGAAGCCAAGTCCCAACATATAAGTATCAAATTTTTGATACCACATCCTTGGTGATTGTTTTAAACCATACAAGGACTTTTTCAGCTTGCATACCAGCTCCTTTTTTCCCTTCACAACAAATCCTTTTGGATGCTTCTTATAGATTTCTTCTTTCAGATCCCCATGTAGGAATGTTGTCTTCACATCCATCTGTTCTACTTCAAAATCAAATGCAGCAGCAACAGATAACAGAAATATTATAGAGGTTAAATTGGAAATAGGAGAAAAAAACTCACCAAAATCAATTCCCTCAACCTGGGAATAACCCTTTTCTACTAACCGAGCTTTGTATTTCTCCACTTTTCCTTCTGCATTCAGCTTCTTTTTAAATACCCATTTGTTTCCAATGGAATTTCTTCCAGTCGGCAACTCCACTAGATCTGAAGCCTCATTCTTATCCAAAGCTGCCATTTCTTCATCCATGGTCTTTTTCCAGAGATTTTCATCCTCTGAATCCACTGCCTCCTTGACAGTTCTAGGATCATCATCAGTAATAAACAAAGCAAAATTTGATCGAAAATCAGATGGAGTATACCTTTCTGGTAGCCTTCTTTCTCAAACCGATCTCCTCAATACTAGAGTATGAGGATCTTCTACTTCTGATTCATGTTCTTCTGTAGAGTCTGATTCATCATCATTTAAATCAAACTCTATTTTCTTTGGTTCTTCCTTACTTGGTAGGACTTATTGTTTAACAACATCCTTCATTTCTCTAAATACCACATCTCGACTATACACTACCTTCTTAGTTTCTAGGTTCCAACGCTTATAACCTTTGAGACCATATTTATATCCAATAAAGATACACTTTTCAGCCTTCTTATCTAGATTACTCATGTTTTCCTTTGAAACATGAACATATGCATCACAACCAAATACCTCGAGATGTGTGAGAGAAGGTTTATTAACAGTCCACACCTCTTGTGGAGTCTTGTCATCCAGCACTGATGATGGTGATATGTTGACCAGGTAACATACAATACCCACTGCCTCTGCCTAAAATTCTTTCCCTAACACGGCACCACTAAGCATGCACCTTGCTTTTTCCGTCAGTGACTTGTTCATCCTTTCTGCAACTCCATTGTGCTAAGGTGTATATGGAGTATTCTTCTTCCTTGCTATACCGCACTTCTTACAGAATTATTCAAATTCATTCCCGCGGAACTCTCTGCCATTATATGTCCTCAGCACCTTAATTATTTTCTCTGTTTGATTCTCAACAAGATCCTTAAACTCTTTAAACCTGGAAAAGACTTCAGATTTCTTCCTGAGGAAATATATCCAAGTATTCCTCGAGAAGTCATTTATAAATGAGACATAGTACACATATTTTCCCAATGATGGGACCGACACAGGTCCAAAAACATCATTGTGAACTAGCTGTAAAATTCCTTCTGCCCTCGTTGCACCATAAGGGAATCTTACCCAATTTTGCTTCCCATATACATAATGTCACATAAATCAAAATCCAGAGAGCAGTTAGACATACCTTCAACCATACCTTTACCATGTAGTAGTCGAAGACCCTTCTCTCTGATATGCCCTAGTATTTGATGCCATGGCATAAGCTTTTCTCCAGATACTGTAGCATTTCTTTCTTCTTCAACTCCAATATCAGGAACAATGGAACTATTACACCCATCACTAATAGTGCTTCTTTGCAGCTTATACAGAGTTCCAAATTGAACTCCTTTCAACAACACCATTGCTCCTCGAACCATCCTGCAGGTTTCATTTTCAAATATTGTTTTTACCCCTGCATCGTCCATTTTTCTTATAGAAATCAAATTTCTGGCCAAACCTGGGATGTGCAGAACACCAAGAATTTTTCTAATCCTTACATCTATGAGCCTCAACTTGACTTTTCCTCGTCCTATGATTTTGGTTGTCGAATCATCACCTAGGAAAACATTACCTCCATCATACCTTTCAAATTCACATAACCACTCCTTATGGGGAGTCATATGAAAGGATGCACCTGAGTAACCCAGCCATGCGTCGTGATCTGCATGTGTGCTTGAAGAATCCAAGTACACATCTCCTCCTTCTTCCTTAGAGATATTTTCTTCTGTAGAAGGAGATTCTTCAGATCCCTTCTTTTTCTAAACTTTGGATCTACATTGCTTCTTGTAGTGCCCTTCTTTTCCACATCTCCAACATACCTTTACAAAATTTCCAGGAGATTTAGATCTACCCTTAAACTTAGATCTCCCACTTGAGAAATTAGATCTATTTCTTTCCTAGGAGCGTCCTCTTGAAAATAATGTATCTGTGCTTTGTCCTTCCATATTCTTCCGTCCAATCTCCTCCGACAACAAGGATGAGACCACTTCATCAAAATTCAAGGCAGTTGTATTACTACCTATGGCCACAACGAGACTATCCCACGAGTATGGTAAAGAACACAGTACATTGATACACTTATCTTCATCTAAAATTTTAATATCAACAGATACTAACTGACTTACCACAGTCTTGAAGGCGTTCAAATGCTCTCCCACTGAGTATCCATCTCTCATCCTCAGATTATATAGATTCTTTCTCATAAATATTTTATTTACTAGGGACTTAGACTGATACAACTTCCCCAACTTATCCCATAAATCCTTGGTTGTAGCTTCCTCTAACACATTCAGTAATAATGAATCTGAGAGACAAGGTCGGATTGTGCTCTTCGCCTTCTGATCCAACTTTTTCCAGTCATTTGTTGAGGTTCTTATAGGTGCAATACCTGGATCCACCACGATCCACTGATATCTGTCCACCAATAGATATTCCATCTTGAGCTTCCACAACTCAAAAATTTTCCCATTAAACTTCTCAATCTCCATTTTCGAATTGTTTGCCATTTATTTTCACCTTAAAAATCAATACCATAGATCTCCCATTGTAACAAGGATTATCATAGTCTCAAGCCAAACCCTTGACCACAAAGGCATCCCCTTGAAGCCAACAAAGCTCTGATACCAAATATAGATTTTAACCTTGCACAATATTTACTGCAAAAATATTTTCAGTAAAAGAACAGAAAAGATACAATGGAAAATACAAACATTACACAGATATTTTTCCCTTGGAAACCCAAACCGGGAAAACCAACATATTCTATATTCATTCATTGTGATACATTGTTTACAATAAAATATACATATAGGAGCCAATGGCATCCAAAACCCTAACCCAATGACCTAGATTAGTCAACAACCCTAATTCCTTAACCGGAAATAGAAAACCATCGCCAAAAACCATGTGCCGAAAAACTGCCCAACAATGGACATGAAAATCGAGGAAACACAAAAAAAAAATGAGCCAAAATGTGACACATTTCTCGAGGCAAAAATAATTATCGGGGGCGGTGCCCCCAAACCCCCCTGCTACTACTCATGCAAAGTATATAACACATACACAACAATCATGAGGGTATCCACCACATCAACTAGCTTTTGGAAGACATTGAATCTTGCTCCATGAGGTACAAGTCGGGTATTATGGTGAGTCTCATTTCAATATTTGAGTATATTTCATTTTAAACTACTTTTGATTATGTAGCATCTACTTAGAAATTATGTTATTTTCCTTGTTTCACTTTGGTGGTTGACATTACGCCCTAGTAAGTGGGTCACCCTTGGGGATAGTTTCGCTACTAAGAGGTTTCCACACTTCATCCTCTCATCTCCTTAACTTTTGGGATCTTCGGGTATAGTGACCCAAGAAGGGATTGTCCGTCATTTCATGGGAAGAAGGGGTTGAAGGCCTAGAGGCTTGCAGCTGGCAAAAGATAAAATCCAATCATGAACCTTCTAGATTCTCGCCCAGGGATTCCAAGGACAATGAAATGTCTCTCATAAGAAACTAATGGGATCCGTAAGAAAATAACAAATGAAAAAATGCCAACCAAGGTAGAGCGTGTGTGGGCAATGTTTTTCATGCTTAGGTAGAAGTCCCACACATCGTCTTCAAGTTGGGGAAGCATGATGTAACTAGGGTAGATTCAAGGTGGTCATTGTTTTTCATGCTTAGGTAGAAGCCCCGCCTTGGCTTCAACCTGGAAACATATTAAAAGAGTAAAAGACAATAAATGGGCTTGGAAAAAGGTTGCATTGAAAACGAAGATGCAACACACCCTCTACAAATGCACCCATAAATGAGACACTATGATCCCTTGTATGTAGTGAACCCCATGCCCAAACGAATTTCCCCCATCCATGTCACTTTATCCATATGACCTAAAGAGAGGTCCACTCAGGAAACACTCCTAAACTTGAGGTACGATTCACCCAATAGGTTGCTTTGTCAACCCTCCCATACTTAAACTTGGCAAATTACATAGGGTTTTTGAGCACTTGTTTATTTTGATGAGGTGGTTTGGATGTACATGCTTAGATATCTCTTTTATTGATTTGATTTACTTATCATGATGCATTTGACTTGAGATCCTTGGAGGGCGTATTCATTGTCTTTGCAGGACCTAGTTGGTGGATTGTTTTGGAAAAATAAGCCTAGCTTTGGATTCCTTGGGGCTGGAAGCCCACGGATTGGAGACCATGGCCCGCACACCGAACGATGATTACAACCTTTGGAGCCTTGAGAGATTCCTTGGAGGACCTCACCCATGACCCTACTAGCTCAATGTTTTTCCTTTGGAGGCCAAAATGTCGCACTTTAAGGGCTTGGCGTCATGCATGGGTTAGGGTTTTGGTGGTGATAAGGACACATGTCACATTTTGAGGAGAGACATCTTGATCATGGGGGAGAGGCTTGGCATTAGGACATGTGGCCTTTGGAGGCCTAGCCCATTCATCCTCAACCCAACGATTTTCTTCAAAGTGCCAAATGGTTGCGCTAGGAGGGTGACGTCTTACTTTTGGGGTTTCTTTCATGTGAAAATCATGAATTAAAAATTATTATTGTGTAAAAGGGGAAAAACAAGGGTTATTGTCCCCTTACTTTGTGGTTTATCCTAAATTTAAGTGGACAAACACTTGTAGGAGGATTTGTATAAATAAGAATAATTTCATTTCAATTTATCATAACTCTCTCACTTGAGAGAATACATTCTTCGCCGAAATGTGCGCCCTACTTGGGCATTTTTACATATCTCTCTTTTCACTTTCTCTTGTAATGGTTTTGATTTGGCTATTGAATGGATGGATGATGTGCTATCTCTAGTGGAGGACTATTTCTTGCTCTGTGGTGGATTTTCTTGGTTAAAAGGAGGTTTATCTTGTTGATACTTGGACTAGGTAAGAAATCTTAGTTTTTATTGCTTCTTTTCTTGGTTTCAAGGTTAATTTGCTTAAAATTTTGGGGATTATATGTGCATACAACCCCACTAAGTCCATTATATTTTTCTTGAAATACTTTGTTGCATCACGAATTCCTAGGAGGAGTAAAAGGGTTTACACCCTCCTAGTGTTTTTCCTTGCTATATTAGCTTTCCTTGGGGAGTAAAAGGGATTACACCCCCAAGGAAGTAGCTCAACTAGCTCTTTGATTTTTGAGACTCCACAACCCAATAGTTAAAGGCACTAATCTTCTTGCATTGGAGAAACAAAATCATTGTATTCGGATACGTGAAAACACGAGATATTGTAATTGTCTAAGTTGGAAACTTTTCCTTATGCTTTAAGCTTTCTTGAGCCACTAGGGAGTTTTGATTGGTCAAGGATATATTGCTGATGTTACAAACTTATGCTACAGACATTGCGGTTGCTACAAACTTTCTTTTTCAAGCTTAATTTCTCACTATTTTACCGCTGAAAATAGTTGGCAAGTTGTTATTGTTTATCTACTTGATATCGGCTATTATTGGGAAAGTTCTTGGCTAGTTTCTTCCGTTAAAATCTGTTTCTGTAGCAAATCTTTGCTACATCCATTTGGCTTCTCTGAAAAATCTCTGAAAACATGTTTTTTCAGCCCTGATTCTCCATCGAAATTTGTGCTAAAGTATTGGAAAGTTATCTATTGTTTCAGTGCTTCATTATCCAATAATTACTCGATAGTTTTGATGGTTATTTCTGTAGTAAAGGATTGATTGCAATGTTGATATTTATATTTGTTTACTATTGTAATTTAGGACAGCAAGATTCACTTGCCTGTCCCTTTGAGATTTAGTCTTGTATCATGATTTAGTGCGGGTACCCAAGGCTTTAGAAACCATCCTCCATCCTCGAGACTCGTTATCAAGCCTTTTTTCATTTATTATCCTGACTTGTAGGGAATTCACTTCCATACTCTCACTTTCCACTTCATTCCCCCCTAGGGTCACCCGAGACTCCCCCTTGTGTTGGATTATTCCTTCACAGAAGTGACGGAGGGTATATTTGAGGGGGTAGTGGGTAAACTCTCCCATTGTTATCTCCATCCAGTGGATTGGGTTGTGATTTTCCCAACCTACAGTTTGCATGATAACATTTTGGCATCATCGTCGGGGAAGATTTTGAATCCTCTTTTGTGCCCTAACGGAACTTTGGAAAGATTCGACCTTAAAGCCTTTACCCCTAGCTTTCCTAGCGACACCAATTGAAGGATGTTACCCTTCCACCCTTGATGAGATTTTCATAAATTTCATCTGGATATTCCATAGAGGTACTACCCTAAGTAATGGAACCATGGCCTCACAGGACTTACCATTGGCATTCCATAAGGTGTACCCTTCTATTGATGTTCAAAATATCTCTGGATATCCAAATCATAGCTCTATGAAGTGGAGGGAAAGTTTCCCTAAATTTAGTGGTGATCCAGCTCTAGCAGTCACCCATGTCGTGAATTATATGAAGTATGCTTCAAGCTTAAATGTGCTACATGAAGATGTGCTGATGAAAATTTGTGTATCTTCACTGGAATCAAGTCAAAGGAGTTGGATTGCACACTCATGTAATCCTAAAAGTATCCCATATTCTACAAAGCTCATTGAAGAATTTAACAAGCATTATCAGCCAGCTACTCAAAATTTGCAAGATGTTTTCCAAGAGATCAAACATGCTATTTACAGAGAAGGTTTTCCAATGGATAATGAGACAACAGATGAAGAAATGCTTGAAGGACAGATATATGAAGAAAGTTACCAAGAATATCCCGATGAATTTTCACATTTTGAAGATCCGAAAGAGACATTTGATGAAGATGAAGTGCTTATATCTTCCCTTCCACTTGATGAAGAAATTCATGCCTCTACTCCTCTTGCACATCTAGAAGAGAACATGATGAGTTGTGACCCTTTTGAAGATCTTGATGATACTTTATTCCATGACTTTGGAAGTGAAGTAGTATTAGAGGAGCCCTTAGATGCGGCAGATCATTTTGGAAGAAAAAAACAAAGTGCTATGTATTAAGGATCAAGCCCCTTGTGATGAAAGGCGATGGAGGGGCATGTCCATTAAGAGAAAGAAGAATTATGATCAGGTGCAACATGTTGAAAAACCTCTTGAGATGCCATTATCTTTGCTCCCGCTTGATTAAGGTGAGGTTGTCTAGCCTTGCTTTCCACCTGCACATGAAGTTGAAGAAGAAAATAGTGTCAATGATGAAGAACTCGAAGATCCAGTTGAAGCCACCCTAGCCCTTGCTCTTCCTTCACACGAAGACAAAGAGATGGTCATTTTTAGTCACACTGTTGGTCTTATGAAAGAAATATGGGATATGTTTTATGAGCATATCAACGCTTTCATACAGACTAGGAGACACACATGGGATTTTGGTCGTTTCATTTTTTATAGAGACCCTATTTACGTCATTGAGGGTAACTCTCAAGCAAAAGGTATTGAGTTGGCTCCTCCAGGAAAATGGTCCTCACTTGCATATGATTCATATGTTTGGCAGCATGATGTTGACATGGTTACAGATTTGTTTCATCCATTCGAGGATGACTTGTCGCAACATTTTCAGGGTGATTTTCAGTCATCCCTTGGGATTTGTGATGCAGATCCTTTTGGGGATGCATACTTGTTCCATGAGGACTTTCATCCACTTTCGTCCTCAGTTTTAGATGAACATCGGGACGTGACCATCCCAGAGGAATCAAAGGCTCACTCTACAAAGTGAAAGTATATTCAGCTTGCGTATTTTTACAAGGATTCGCAAATGAAGAGGAAATGTTCCTCTTTCTCTAGACCTGAGCCCGTCCCTTGCCTTTTTTCTTCTTCTCAGGGAAATCATGGGGTCTTCTTGGGATCTCTCATATCTTCTCAGTATTCATAAAGTAGCAATCATGCTAACAGGGATGAAGATGGGCCATCGTCTACATATGGCATCCCTCTTCAGATATGGATTGATCGAGCTTGTGACTATCCTTTCAGGCAGGATTTTCGGGATGATCAAAATTATGGCTACTCTTTTCACCAAGATTTCCTCCCTCCCACCAATCTCCATGAGTTTCATTTCATGATTGATTATATATTGATTTGTGCTCATGATCATTATGTGCTTGACCTATTTTTGTTGCATTACATAATTAAGCACGGGGGGAGATACATTGATGAGATGATCAGCTGCTTGCATTGGTTATATGAATTCACCTAACATTTCAAGACATAATATTCAAGGCCCCAAGGCCCCAGGTAAGTAGGTAGGTGATTTTGATCTCTTGCATTTGCATATTGATTGTTCATGGTAGTTTAGTTGTATTTCATTTTCATTTTTCTCTACTTTCATTATTGATTTACATATTTCTTTAATCATATATATAAAAATAAAAAAATACGAAAAAAAAAAAAAAATTAGATTGGGTGTCATTTTTTGTTTTTGATTATATGGACAAAGGATGAGTGATCCATCCTACACTTAATAGTTTGTTGTTTCAGTGTGTGGAGGCACAATTCCACCAGGAGATGTTATGGTTCTCATGCACTCTACRACGAGTACATATCCCCAAGAAGGAGCCAGATGTTATCCCCAATTCSTAGGGATAACTGAGGAGATGATGTCTCGACGTCCTYGGGTTGTAGACATAGAGTATCGACRGACAACTTGACCAGTAGTGTCCACTTGCGTAGACAAAGACCCACCTCACCACCAAATTTCCAGAATCATCATGAGGGTATCCACCACATCAAATGGCTTCCGGAAGACATTTGATATTGCTCCATGAGATACAAGTCAGGTATTATAGTGAGTGTCATTTCAATATTTGAGGCATTTGAGTCTGTTGCATTTTAAACTGCTTTTGATTATATAATGTATGCTTGGAAATTATGCTCTTTTCCCTGTTTCACTTTGATGATTGACATTGCGCCCTAGTAAGTGGGTCACCCTTAAGGATAGTTTTTCTACTGAGAGTTCCCCTTAACAAGTCATCATTCCATTCTCGACCATACTTTTCACTTTCCACACTTCATCCCCTCATCTCCTTACCTTTTGGGATCTTCGAGTGTATTGACACAAGAAGGGATTGCCCCTCGTTTAATGGGAAGAAGGGGTTGAAGACCCAGAAGCTTGAAGCTAGCATAAGATAAAATCGAATCATGAACCTTCTAGATGCTTTCCCAGGGATCCCGAGGACAATGAAATGTCTCTCATAAGAAATTGATGGGACCCATAAGAAAATAATAAATGCAAAAATGCCAACCAAGGTAGAGCGTGTGTGGGCAATGTTTTTCATGCTTAGGTATAAGTCCCATGCATCGTCTTCAAATTGGGTAAGAATGATGTGACTAGGGTAGAGTCAAGGTGGTCGTTGTTTTTCATGCTTAGGTAGAAGCCCCACCTTGGCTTCAACCTGGAAACATCTTAAAAGAGAAAGGCAGTAAATGGGCTTGGAAAAAGGTTGCATTGAAAATGAAGGTGCGGCACACCCTATACAAAGGCACCTATGAATGAGACACTATGATATTTTGTATGTCGTGAACCCCATGCCCGATATTATTTCCCCCATCCACGTCACTTCATCCCCATGACTTAGAGAGAGGTCCACTCGAGAAAAACTGATCCTAAACTTGAGGTACCATTCCACTTGAAGGATGTTCTCCTTCCACCCTTGATGAGATTTTCATAAAGTTCATCTGGGAACTCCATTAAGGTATTACCCTAAGTAATGGAACCATGGCCTCACGGGACTTACCATGGGAATTCCAGAAGGTGTACCCTTATATTGATGTTCATAATATCCCTGGATATCCAAATCATTTCTCTACAGAGTGGAGGGAATGTTGCCCAAAATTTAATGGTGATCCATCTCTAGCAGTCACTCATGTCGTGAATTATATGAAGTATGCTTCAAGCTTAAATGTGTTACATGAAGATGTGCTAATGAAAAATTTTGTATCTTCACTAGAATCAAGTCAAAAGAGTTGTCTTGCACACTCATGTAATCTGAAACGTATACCATCTTCTATATATCTCATTGAATAAATTCTTAGGCATTATCAGCGAGCTACTCAGAATTTGCAAGATATTTTCCAAGAGCTCAAACACGCACTTTGCAGAGAAAGTTTTTTTGTGGATGACGAGACAACAGATGAATAAATGATTGAAGGAAAGATATATGAAGAAAGTTACCAAGAAGATCCCGATGAATTTTGGCATGTTGAAGATTTGGATGAGACATTTGATGAAGATGAAGTGATTATATCTTCCCTTCCACTTGATGAAAACATCCATGCCTCTGCTCCTCCTACATGTCAAGAAGAGAACATGATGAGTTGTGACCCTTTTGAAGATATGGATGATACTTTATTCCATGACTTTGGAAGTGAAGAAGTATTAGACGATCCCTTGGATGTGATAGATCCTTTTGGAAAAAAGAAAACAAAATGCTATGTATAAAGGATCAATCCCCTTGTGATAAAGAGGCGATGGAGAGGCATGTCCATGAAGAGAAAGAAGAATTCTAATCAGGTGCAACATGTTGAAAACCCTCTTGAGACGTCGATATATTTTCTCCCTCTTGATGAAAGTGAGGTTGTCCATCCTTTCTTTCCTTCTGCACATGAAGCTGAAGAAGCAACTAGTGTCAATGATGAAGAACTCAAAGATCCAGTTGAAGCCGCCCTAGCCCCTGGTTTTCCATCACACGAAGACGAAGAAATGGTCATTTTTAGTCACAATGATGGTCTTATGAAAGAAACCTTGGATATGTTTTATGACCATATAGACGCTTTCATACAAACTGGGATATGCACATGGGATTTTGGTCGTTTTATTTGTTATAGAGACCTTATTTGTGACATTGAGGGTATCTCTCAAGCAAAAGGGATTGAGTTGGATCCTCCAGGAAAATTGTCCTCACTTGCATATGTTTTAGATGTTTGGTAGCCCGATTTTGACATGGTTACAGATTTGTTTCATCGATTCGAGGATGACCTGTCGCAACATTTTTCAGGGCGATTTTCAATTATCCCTTGGGAGTTGTGATGCAGATCCTTTTGGGGATGCAGACTTGTTCCATGAGGACTTTCATCCACCTTCGTCCTGAGTTTTAGATGAACACCAAGACATGACCATCTCAGAGGAATCAAAGGGTCACTCTACAAAGCGAAAGTATTTTCATCTTGCGGTTTTTTACAAGGATTTGCAGATGAAGAGGCAAGGTTCTTCTTTCTCTAGACCTAAACATGTCCCTTTCCTTTTTTTCTTCTTCTCAAAGAAATCATAGGGTCTTCCTTGGATCTCTCATATCTTCTCAATCTTTAGAAAGCAGGGGTAATGCTAACATGGATGAAGATGAGCCATTGTCTACATATGGTAGCCATCTTCAAAGATGGATTGATCAAGTTTGTGGCTATCCTTTCAGGCAGAATTTTTGGGATGATCAGAATTGTGATTATTCTTTTCAATAGGATTTCCTCCCTCCCACCCCATCTCCATGAGTTTCATTTCATGATTGATTATATATCTATTTAAGATCATGATCATTATGTGTTTGACCTATCTTTGTTATATTACATAATTAAGCACAGGGGGAGATACATTGATGAGATGATCAGTTGGTTGCACTAGTTATACGACTTCACCTAACATTTCAGTACCTAATCTTCAGGGGCCTAGGTAAGTAGGTAGGTCATTTTGATTTCCTTCATTTTCATATTGATTGTTCATGGTAGTTTAGTTGTATTTCATTTTCATTTTTCTCTACTTTTATTATTGATTTACATGTTTCTTTCATCATATATATCAAAAAACAAAAAAACAAAAATATTTTCTAGATTAGTTGTCATTTTTTTTGTTTTTTATTATATGGACAAAGGATGAGTGAGCCATCCTACACTTAACAGTGTGTTGTTTCAGTGTGTGTAGGTACATTTCTACCAAGACATGTTGTGGTTCTCATGCACTCTACGGTGAGTACATGTCCCCAAGTATGAGCCAGATGTTATCCCCAATTCCTAGGGATAACTGAGGAGATGATGTCTTGAAGTCCACGGGTTGCAGACATAGAGTACTGAAAGACAACTTGACTAGCAGTTTCCACTTGCGCAAACAGAGACCCACCTCACCACCACAGTTCCAGGATCATCATGAGGGTATCCACCACATCAACTTTCTTTCGAAAGACATTGGATCTTGCTCCATGAGGTACAATTTAGGTATTATGGTGAATGGCATTTCAATATTTGAGGCATTTGAGTCTGTTGCATTTTAAAATTGTTTTGATTATGCAACGTCTGCTTGGAAATTATGCTCTTTTCCATGTTTCACTTTGGTGGTTGACATTGCGCCCTAGTAAGTGGGTCACCCTTGGGGATATTTTTGCTACTGAGAGATCCCCTTGACAATTCATTGTTCCATTCCCGACCATACTTGTCACTCTCCACACTTCATCCCCTCATCTCCTTACCTTTTGGGATCTTCGGGTGTACTGACCCAAGAAGGGATTATCCCTCATTTCATGGGAAGAAGGGGTTGAAGACCCAAAGGCTTGTAGCTGGAAAAAGATAAAATTCAATCATGAACCTTCTAGATGGTCGTCCAAGGATCCCAAGGGAAATGAAATGTCTCTCATAAGAAACTAATGGGACTCGTAAGAAA
Organism: Picea sitchensis; assembly: GCA_010110895.2. NCBI lineage: Eukaryota > Viridiplantae > Streptophyta > Pinopsida > Pinales > Pinaceae > Picea > Picea sitchensis. Next base: position 116,734 of record SNQJ01S0025572.1, read on the forward strand.
ATAACAAATGCAAAAATGCCAACCAAGGTAGAGCATGTGTGGGTAATGTTTTGCATGTTTAGGTAGAAGTCCCACACATCGTCTTCAACTTGGGGAAGCATGATGTGACTAGGGTAGAGCCAAGGTGGGCATTTTTTTTCATGCTTACATAGAAGACCCACCTTGGCTTCAACCTAGAAACATCTTAAAAGAGTAAAAGGAAATAAATGGGATTGGAAAAAGGTTGCACTGAAAATGAAGGTGCAACACACCCTCTACAAAGGCACCCATAAATGAGACACTACGATCCCTTGTATGTCGTGAACGTCATGCCCAAAATTATATCCCCCATCCATGTCACTTCATCCACATGACCTAGAAATAGGTCCACTCGGGAAACACCCCTAAACTTGATGTACGATTCACCCTATAGGTTACTTTGTCAACCCTCCCATACTTAAACTTGGCAAATTACTTAGGGTTTTTGAGCACTTGTTTATTTTGATGAGGTGGTTTGGATGTACATGTTTAGATGGCTCTTTTATTGATTTGATTTACTTATCATGATGCCTTTGACTTGAGATCCTTGGAGGGCGTATTCATTGTCTTTGCAGGACCTAGTTGGTGGACTATTTTAGAAGAGAAAGCCTAGATTGGGCTTCCTTAGGGATGGAATCCCACGGATTGGATACCATGGCCCGCACATCGAATGATGATGACAACCTTTGGAGTCTTGAGAGATGTCTTGGAAGACCTCACCCATGCCCCTACTAGCTCAATGTTTTTCCTTTGGAGGCCAAAACGTCATACTTTGAGGGCTTGACGTCATGCATGTGTTAGGGTTTTGGTGGTGATAAGGACACATGGCACATTTTGAGGAGAGACAACTTGATCATGTAGGAGAGGCTTAGCATGAGGACACGTGGCCTTTGGAGGCCTATCCCATTCATCCTCAACCCAACGATTTGCTTCAAAGTGCCAAAAGGTTGTGCTAGGAGGGTGACGTCTTACTTTTGGGGTTTCTTTCATGTGCAAATCATGAATTAAAAATTATTATTGTGTAAAAGGGGAAAAATAAGGGTTATTGTCCCCTTACTTTATGGTTTACCCTAAAGTTAAGTGGACAAACACTTGTAGGAGGATTTGTATAAATAAGAATCATTTCATTTCATTTTATCATAACTCTCTTACTTGAGAGAAGGCATTCTTGGCTGAAATTTGAGCCCTACTTGGGCATTTTTACATATCTCTCTTTTCACTTTCTCTTGTAATGGTTTTTATTTGGCTAATGGATGGATGGATGATGCACTATCTCTAGTGGAGGACTATTTCTTTCTTTGTGGTGGATTTTCTTGGTTAAAAGGAGGTTTATCTTGTTAATGCTTGGACCAAGTAAGGAATATTTTTTGTTAATGCTTCTTTCTTGGTTTCAAGGTTAATTTCCTTAAACTTTTGGAGAGTATAAGTGCATACAACCCCACTAAGTCCATTATATTTGTCTTGAAATACTTTTTTGCATAAGGAATTCCTAGGAGGAGTAAAATGGTTTACACCCTCCTAGGGTTTTTCTTTGATATCTTAGCTTGCCTTGGGGAGTAAAAGGGCTTAAACCCCCAAGGAATTAGCTCAACTAGCTCTTTAATTTTTGAGACTCCACAACCCAATAGTTAAAGGAACTAATCTTCTTGCAGTGGAGAAACAAAATCATTGCATTGGGATACGCAAAAACACGAAATATTGTAATTGTCTGATTTGGAAAATTTTCCTTATGCTTTAAGCTTGCTTGATCCACTAGGGAATTTTGATTGTTCAATGATATTTTTCTGATGTTACAAACTTATGCTACAGACATTACGGCTGCTGCAAGCTCTCTTTTTCAATCTTAATTTCTCACTCTTTTACCACTGGATATAGTTAGCAAGTTGTTATTGTTTATCTACTTGATATTGGCTATTATTGGGCAAGTTGTTGGCTAGTTTCTTAGCGTACAAGTTGTTGTTGTAGAAAATATTTTCTACAGCCATTTGGCTTCTCTGAAAAATCTCTGAAAATGTCTTTTTGCAGCCTTGATTTTACTTATAAACTTGTGCTAAAGTATTGGAAAGTTATCTATTGTTTCAGTGCTTCATTATCTAATAATTACTTGATAGTTTTGATGGTTATTTCTGCAGTAAATGATTGATTCCATTTATGATATATGTATTTGTTTACTGATCGAATTTAGGACATCAAGCTTCACTTGCTTGTCCCTCTGACATTTAGGTTTGTATCTTGGTTATTTGTCTTGCCTCGGGCAGGTGTAACACTCTGGTACAGGTACCCAAGGATTTGGAAACCATCCTCCATCCTCGAGACTCGTTATCAAGCCTTTTTTTCATTTAGTATCCTGACCTATAGGGGCTTCACTTCCATACTCTCATTTTTTACTTCATTTCCCCCTAGGGTCACTCGGGACTCCCCCTTGTGTTGGATTCTTCCTTCATAGAAGCGAGGGAGGGTTTATGTGAGGTGGAAATGGGTAAACTCTCCCACTATTATTATCATTGAGTGGATTGGGTCGAGCTTTTCTCAACCTACAGTTTGTGCAATAACAGGCACACAACATAATTTTGGATTGAACATGTCCAAACAATATACTAATGCAATGGCATCCCTTCATGGACAATGACCTCCTCATCATTTGGAAGATCTAGATTATCAATTAAGAAGCACCCAAGTTGCTAACAAGGCAACTCAAGTCACTGTGATAAAACAAAAATTGCAAGAACACACCCTTAACAAGAGAACTAATGGCTCCAAAACCTTCAATCTACACCTCGTCATAGCTAAGATATTATTTCATGGAAACAATTATAAATACAAAAGCATCATCACATAGAGATTTTGAAGGCATTGAACACAAATGAGTTGGAGTGGAGTAACATTCATACACAAAATCTTCTACATGGAATATTTTTTGTAATGGGAACATCTCCTCAACCATAAACCTAACTTTGAACCAAAAAACACATAAGTGAAGCAAATTGTGTGGGGTTGCCCACAATTTGAGTAATGGTAGTCGATGCAACATTCTTGGAAATTGTTCTAATCATCAATTTGCAAGCTAAAGCAACGCATTAATCCACAATGACCACAACATTAATTTCATAAAGTTGCGCACAATGCTTCTAGCTAGAAAAAGTCTTAATGTCCAAAAACGTTGGCTCATAAAAATTGTCAATAGACTGGAATTAAATATTTTTGTGCACCATGTGAAAACCAAATATAGGAATAGAAACAAATATTGGCCACTAAACAACCAACAAAACAAATTGTCATCAGTGACACTAATGATGCACATTTTCTTATGAAACTTTGTTGGTATTGCAATGCAATGTAAGTCTTTTTCCATTAATAGATTTGGTTGTTTCATTGAGAAAAAATGCAATAATAATGTTCAAAGTGTTAAGATAAACATGTTTAGTAAATCTTGGAAAATACATAGAGAGCTTCCTAGGTCTTCGATACGTCTACAAGGACCACCAATAAGATTATAACTTACATGGCTAATAATTATATCAACCCAATTACCTTCTAAACATGTCTATTGAAATCACAATATGTTATAATTGAATTTTAAAGGCTATATTCATTAGATGGAATTTACTCTTAATTCATGTCTAAACACACCTTGATAAAGCTAGCTTATAAAACCACAATGGGGTACACCTATCTTGTGGCATCTTGGAATTTCTTCTATCACACTATAAAATGTCATATCCTCTCATGTATTGTTCCATGTCATTTTAAAATTTGGTAAGCTTTCATATTATTTTCATTTTCATTTTTTTAGAGTTGTCAATATTGTGAAATTATAGTAGGATACACATATCTTGTGGTGTACTGAAATTGCTTCTACAACTATAAATATCCTCTCCCCTCTAGAGTCATTATTGTATTTTTCTTTATGTCATTTTAAATTTTGATAACCTTCCATGTTATTTTATTTTTCATTTTTTTGTAGTTGTCAATACGGTGAAATGTTAAATCATGTTTTTTCATCAAATAGAGAAAAAACCTTAATATTTTTACTTTGAATGAATTCATGAATATAGACAAAAATTGCTTGAGTGCAAAAGCTCCAATTTAGAGTCATTGTTTCTATATCTTGAATGGAAAACAAATTAATAGCCTAATCTCTTGATTCCTAGTGAATAGTTTCTTGGATTCATTAAGTTTGAGCTTAGGTCAGTATGTTATTCCTTTTAAACTACCAAAGTGCATTCTCCTTTGAAGCTTGGAGCTTTCCTTGAAATTGCCAAATTACAACTTGTGTTGGGCTTTCTTAATAAGTTAGAATGATATCGCACTTATGTCATTATCTCCAAGTATTTTTATTATATAATACAAAAGAAATATTTTAAAAGGTTAGTGGTGATATCAACAATAAGCCCTAGGTTTGAAAATGTGTTGACGATGACAAGGGTGAATGGTCATCATCGTTGGACACAAAGGGCCACAGCAATTGTTGAAATATTGTAACTCCAAAGATTATTCTATTTATTATTGATGTATTATTCATTAGATCAATCCCCTTTTGTGGATTGATCATGTCGGGTATTGTAAATGACCAAATCCCCTTTTGCGGATTGGTCAAACCCTAATTGTAATATGCAAATTGAAAAGTCGGCCCCCAGGAAAATTAAAGTGGTTCTAACAACCCAGAAAGAGAAGTTGGCCTTGCCAGTGAAGAGACACCTCCTTTCATCACTTGTCTGTTTGTATAAATAAAGGAGGTCAGTGCCTCATTTGTTCACTCACTCATTCGATCATCCAGAGCGCGTGTTTGGAGCTACAGTTGGAGAAGAAGGAAGAGAGAGAGGCACATTACTTGGGAGAGGATATTCTCTAGTGTTTGGTTTATTATCTTGGCATTGCATTGGCTATCTATATTAAGGAATGTTTTGCTGGGTTTTCTTCCCCATGAGGGTTTCCCAAGATAAATGTTATGTATCTTGTGATTGTGTTTTTCTCAGTGATCCTATCTATGCTATGGTTATCTAGTAAATTGAAAAGAAACCTAATAATAGCTTAAACTCTAACATGGTATCAAAGCTTAGCTAAAGAGAGCATATTTCACAAGAAAAAGAAAAACGCCAATGTTGTCGTACAAGAAAATTAGGGATTTTTATTGAAGAGGAATTTCAACCCAAAAGACATATAGAAAAGTGTGCCTTAGTCCAAGGAACTCTTTGGCACCTTCAGTAGATAGAATTCCCGGAAAGTGAAACCCTAGTTTTCACCAGTACCACAAAACCAAAAGTACCAGGAAACCAGAAGTACCAGAAAACCAGAAGTGCTAGAAAACCAAAAGCACCAGTCCAAAAATCTGTTGATCAAGTTTGAAGGGGAAAAATTTGGATTTTCATAAATCTGACTGTACCAACTTACTCACCTCAGCTCAGCGCATCTAACCCCTGGATCAGAATTTCAAAATTTGAAGTTTAAAAAAATTAGGGTTTCTTCATAAAACCCTAAGTTGCAGTTGCAGTTTCAGAATAAGTTGCAGTTGCAGTTGCAGTTTCAGAATCATTTGCAGTATCAATTGCAGTTGTAGTATCAGTTGAAGTATGAGTTGTAGTACCAGTTGCAGTCACCCTTGAAGTTCTTAAGAGTTGGTAATTATTACCGCTGCTACCAGATGGTTCCACTACCTGCAAATGTTATCAGAGGTATGTTTAAATTATTAAGCGTTAAAGGGTATTTGCAGGAGAAGGGATCTCTTGCCATAGATCCGGAAGGATCACAAGATCCAACACATTCAA
>SNQJ01S0025573.1:27421-63712 GCA_010110895.2 Picea sitchensis
AGACGCAGTTGTTGTAGCGCACCCACACACACACACACATGCAAAGAATATAACACATACCCAACAATTTTTATGGATATCCCATCCATGGATTCCTTTTTTTTTTCCTTATCTTTCCTTCTCTCATCTTGGTTATGATAGGATTTTCCTTTGACCATCTTTATCCCCTTGTCCACTTAGGCCAAGGAACCTTTCCCTTTTCCCTCTTAGTGGCAATGCTATGTGTCTCCTTTGGGTAGGCCCAAACTACTCCTTGGCCATTTCAATATCCTTTATTTTGACATCATCCTCCTTTCTCCTGCAGTTTTCTCCTAAAATACCAATGAAAATTGTATATCTTTAGTCATCTTCCCACTACATCTTTTGGTTTCTTCTATGTTATTTCTCTCCTTCCTTGCACCCAATTTTAAGATCTAGCCAAAGCCCCATTTTATGAGAAACCCACTATTAACCCCTAGATATTGAATTATTACATTTATAGTATTATAATTGTATGTCAACTACAACACTCTTCATGCTACCCTTCCATTATAATTGTACCCTTCGCCTCCTATATATATATACCAAGGAGACCTACTCTTAGGGAATCGTATCTCATCTCATATTGTATTATGAATTGGATATCTTGTAAAATGAGGTTTCCTCCTTGAAGTGAACTGTAATTATTGACTTTTTATCATTTTTAAGGTGTTGGAACATAACATTTGGTATTAGAGCTCCTTAATCCTGGGATTTTTCTTCTCCAAGCAAGTCATCTTAGCATTTTTTCTATAACTTTTTTTCTGGGATGATTCAGACAAAAAAACTTGGAAGTTATTTAGAAGACATACAAGGTATCTTTGGTAGAAATTTTAGCTTCTGGGTCATTATACTTTCGGATATACCCCCTATGGAAGATAGGGTTTTTGACTAGTCCTATTACTAGTCTCAAACATATGTTCCAGGTAAAATTGACATATCTTTTTCAAGAGGATCTAAATTCAGTGAGACTAGTTGCATTTGAAAGAGGATAGTCCTTCGTATTTCTGGTACAATTTTTAGATCCTGGTATCAAATATTGAACACATGGCATTCTGTACAAGTTCACTCTCCCATAAAGGCAAAAAATCAACAAGGTTTGGGAAAGTTACCCTAAATCTCACTTATAACATCCAATTTTGGTCATACCTATGGCATTGTAGAAAAGACATTTCAGAGTACTACGAGCCTAAATTTCAAACTCAAAAGGGATGAAATTCAGAAATGCATTAAAAGTAAGTTTTGCCATGAGGACAGAATCCAAATTAAGGGATTGAAAGGTACGTAACTTACAATTGGCATAAATTTTTATTGGAATATCGGTTTTTGGTGATTAAAAATTTGTGATAAAGAGAAAAAAGAGGAATTATTATTTTATCACATGGCTCCAAAGACTCCTCCAAAAATACTGGTACTCCTCATAAAAGCACAAGTGTCACTTTCGAAGAAAATGAAGACTTTGAAAATAGGTTAGCCCAATTAAAGAACCAAGTTGATGAAATGAGTAGTAGTATATATATTTTTTTATAAGTAAGATTGTATAAAAGTCTGTCAAAATCAAAGAGTACAAAAAACTTCCATTGTTTCAGGCTGTAAACACTGAGCTGCCCCAAGGGGAAACCAGCTCAGCCATCTGAACAACACCATAGCTTAAGTCTTAGAATTCTACTGGCATTAAGAAAATCCAAAATTCTAGTCCCTAACGGTGATCGTTATAATAGTAATAACCATAGACTTTAGCAGAAAAAGGTGGCCATCAAGCGACAAAACCTCTTTAATACACATAACGAAAAAACAAATACAACTGGACATATCACATAGAGGGGCTATAATGCGGCCACACGTCCGGGAATAAGGCATCGAGTGTCGAGTCCCCGGGAGGAATCGACTCCTCCTCGACTGGTGTCCCGTCCAGTTGCATGGCGTCCTCTGGCTAGGTTGGTGGCACGTTCTCCTCTTGCATGGCGTTCTCTAGCTGGGTTGGTGGCCCATTCTCCTCTTGGCCTGGCTCGTCGTGGTCCAAAGTCCCGAGTTGGGGAGCTGGTGCCAATACTGGTGTCATAGTTCCTGCTGCTTGGGCTTCTTCTGCTGGGGGGTGAAGTTCACCCTGCATTGCTGAAAGAAAATGCAGAAATTGAGAATCCTTTCTTTCCAAAATCTCCAGGCAGAACCGGAGGTCATCCACTACTCGACGTAGGTCAAATACTAGGCCTTGCAATAGTGTGAGGCCTATTTTCCATCCACATTTTGGGTCAGCGCTAGAGTCGGCTCGTGAGTGGGGTTGCTGATGCGAATTCTAGCTTGATGTCAGGTCGTCAGTCTGAAAACAAGCATCAAGAGGCGGGGCCTGAAGCGACTGGGAGGCCGGAGAGTTAGGAGGAGCCAAAGGACCTGGGTGTGAAGCAGAGGTCGAATTTCCCAGAGGTCCTGGGTTGAATCCCAGCGAGGTCCCTGAGAAATCAAGCCACTCCATCCTGTAGGAAAACGACGATGTAAGGGGTGGGAGGTTGGCTGGAGTTTGAGTCGACTGAGCCAGGGAGGAGGAAGAGGTGGCCGACGAGGAGGAGGAACTATGGGAGGGTGCAGACGGGGCCCAAAGGACCAAACGGGATCAGCTAGGATGCCATGTCGAGCCTCGTTTAGACTTCCCTCGCTGACTGGGCATCTTTAAAACACCAGGCGAGCGAAAATGACCAAAGACAAAAGTGAGCGACAATAGACCGGGAGTGAGAAACAACGGACCAAAGAAAGGTTGGGCAGGAGGCCGATCTCTGGAGAAATCAATTAGGAGGGAATGATGCATCTGAAACCCCTAGTACAGTTCATATAACCCGAGGAGCTGGTGTGTTTCATTAAACGTCCACACGCATAGAGTAAAGGCCGAATGAAGGCGTTGGTCCATTAGAGGGATGACAAAGCAGAGCAGGGCGCACTGAGAGTAATGGCACCCTGTCTCGAGCAAGGTAGAATTAAAGGCATGAAGGTGGCGGGAGGGATATGCACGCATTTGTTGCGTGGTTGGCACCACAGAGGCTCTCTCCTGGCTGCTCCGCTCGACGTGTGTTCTCCACTATCACCCCATTCGGGGAGTCGTCGATGGTTAGAGCTTTTTTCTGGCATCTCTGAAAGATGGGGTGCATCTGGTGGGCGGCGGCCTGACAGAGAAGATCCGGTCCCTTCCTTTCTGCCCCAATATTGGCTAGATTGTTTGCAATATGATTAGATTTTATTCTTACATGAGAAGGGATGAGAGCTTGGCTGGGTCGAAGAAGAGTTGCAATTGTCCTTAGACCGTGAGAGAGGCGCCAGAAGGGAGAGACTTGCTTTGGGTCTTCTCTGTTCAAGATTTTCTTGAAGAGGTTGAGAATGACTTGAGAATCACCTTCCACTATAAGTTTGTTGTAGTTGTGTTTTGTGGCCAATTGTAGCCCTTTTGTTAGCCCCAGAGTTCTGCTGCATTGTTGGTGGTACGGCCTAAATTGACCATTGTGAGGAGGAGAATGATTCCCTGATGATTGTGAAACACCGCACCAAACCATGTTGTTCTTGGGTTACCTTTGGAAGCTCCATCAAAATTGAGCTTGATGAAGTCCAGTGGATGGGGGAACTAATGGGAAGGATTGTCCCTTCGAGGAGAAGGATGAGAAGGAGGGAGCAGACTTTGGTTTTTGTGGAGTTTCCAGTTATTCATGATATCTTGTTCTTGGGTAGGGCAGATTAAGTTTGACTCGGTCCATTGTTGCAAGCTGGTTGTTTTTGTTATATTGTGAAAAATTTGGATCCAACCGTGATACCAGTCAGTCTGGGTGTTTCTGAAGATTATTTTGTTTCTTTCCTTCCAGAGTTGCCAAAGGATGAAACCGAGGAGCAGCTGCAAGATGCGATTTAGGACCGATGACTGAAAAGCCTTATCTCTCCATGCTTCAATAGTGTTGTTGATGTTGTCCCTTTTGTGATTCGAGGTGCACATTATGGTTGCTCAATGGTCCCAAACTTTGGTGTTGTAGGGGCATGTGTTAAGAAGGTGATTCAAGGTTTCTGCCTCTGTCAGGAAAAGATGGAAAATGGAAGGTCCAGTAAATCCCCTTTTGGTTAGATTATCCCAGGTGAGAATGCTTCTGTGTGCCACCAACCAAAGGAAGATGCTAATTTTTTGCCAGTGTTTCAGAGACCAGATTTTGCACCAAACTTCCCTTGGGGGAGGGGGATTGAGATTAGCCTTTAAGGCGTAGGCCTCTTGAATGTTAAAAGTACCCCTTGGAGAGCTTCCCCATCAAAGGATGTCCTCACCTTGTAGGATGGGAATTTTCCATTCATTGATCATGTTGTACCAAGGTTGAAGGTTCACCTGTGCCTCGACGTGTAGGTCATATTTATTGGATTTCCATCATCTCCACGTGGAATTTGTGGGGTTGACCTTCTAGTAATCTGCCACTCTTGTCAGTATTGCTTAAGTTGTTGGGGGGAAGAAGGTAACGAACCAATCCTCTTGCGCTAAAATCGAGAGTTGTTTCCAAGAATCGTTCTAGAAGAGGGCAGTCTGACTGTTCCAAATTTCCCAAAAAGCATGGTTGACTACCAGGTGGCGATTTTGCATGGCTGTTGTCCAAATCAGGGATCTTGGGGTATCTTCATTCCAATGGATGAGGCTTCTTTCTATTGCATTGGGAGTATACTTCCTTCGCCAAATCCTGGCCCAAAGGTCCTGAGGTCTCTTCATCCATATCCACCAAATATTGGCGCTAAGTAATTTATTCAGAATAGAGGGATCTTTGATTCCCAAACCCCCTTGAGGCTTAGGTCGACAGAGGTTTTCCCAGCTGATCAAAGAAAATTTCTTCTCCGCTTTGAGCCCCTGCCAGAGAAAGTTTCTTTGCAAGGCTTTGATAGAATTGAGGATGAAGTTTGGGGCCGCGATAGCCGAGAGAGTATAGATAGGTAGATCTTGTAGGACTGATTTGAGGAGGATGAGGCGACTCGAGAGGTTGAGAGATCGAAAGGTCCAGGAGGAGAGTTCTTTCGAAAAGGAGGTGAGGAGGCCTTCCCAGGAGTTGTTTCTGAGGGTTGTGTCGAGGAGGGGGATGTCGAGGTACTTGGACGAAAGGGAGCTTTGAGTGAAACCCAGGATGTCTGAGATATGGAGCTAAATTGGAAAGGGAGTATTGAAAAAGAAGATCTGGGACTTGTCCTTATTTACGTCCATCCCCAAGGCCTCATAGAAGGTGTTGATGATTGAGAGAAAAGTGAGGGCCTCTTGGACTGTAGGGGAGCCCATCATCAGAGTATCATCCACAAATTGGTTGTGTGAGATCGGGGGGTTGATGCCATGCAACGACAACCCTTTTATTGTCCTATTTGATACCACCGTCTGAATGGAGCGACTGAGGCCTTCTGCCAAGATGATGGAGAGGAAAGGAGAAAGGGGGTCCCCCTTCCTGATTCCTCTAGAGGGGGAGAAATAGAGAGAAGGAACTCCATTGATAAGGATTGATAAGAAGGTCGAGGAGGTGAGGTTCAGAATCCAGGCAACCTAGGAGGGGTCGAAACCAAAGGCGAGGAGCATCGCCCACATATAGTCCCAACTTAACTTATCAAAATCTTTGGAGAGGTCCAGTTTTAAGAGAATACATGGAGTTCAGGTTTTCTGAAGAGAATGGATAACTTCATGAGCGAGGATGACACTGTCTAAGATATGTCTACCCTCCACATACCCTAATTGTTCTGGTGAGATGATGAAGGGAAGGAGAGGCTTGAGTCACCTTGCTATCACCTTGGTTAGGAGATTGTAGATGACGTTACAGAGGGTGATCGTTCGGAACTGCTTAGGATGGTTTACACGCTCTTCTTTGGGGATGAGGGTAAGGAAAGTGGCATTGAGGGCCGGGAGGACTTGTCCGGAAAGTCTGGAGTCTTCAATGATCTCCCATACTTCCTCTCTGAGCATTGGCCAACAGTGGTGGAACAAATCTGACGTGAAGCCATCTGGTCTCGGGGACTTTCCCTTGGGGGTGTCCTGGAGAGCCTGGTCAACTTCTTCAAGTGTGATGGGTCGAATTAAGGCCGGGTTCTATTCTTCAAAGATTAAGGAGGGTATGTTCTGCGCGATTTGGGCTATGGCTTGAGATCTGTCTCTATGGGGATCCGACAAGAGGTTTTGATAATAGGTGACCAACTCTTCTTCCAGTTCCTCATGAGTGTGCATGATTTTCCCATTATCTGAGATGAGCTAGGTGATATGATTAGCATGCCTTCTTTGGATGGTGGACCTATGGAAAAACTTGGTGTTTCGGTTGCCCTCTTTGAGCCATTGGATGCAGGATTTTTGCCTCCACAAGATTTCTTCTTGAGCTTTTCTTTCCTCTAGCTTTTGTTGGATTGCCTCTTCCTGTAACTTGAGGGGTTCAGATAAACCCGTGTCCCAGATTTGTCTTTGAATGTTGTTAATTTGTTTTGTTAGTTGTCTTTGGGCCTCAAAGATGTTGCCAAAATTTTGGTTGTTCCAAGTTTTGAGTTTTTGTTTGAAGTTCTTGAGTTTCTGCTGAAACATGTACATCTTAGATCCGTTCGACACAACAACCTCCTTCCACCAAACGTGGGCATTCTGTTAGAAGTTAGGGTGGTTAAGCCATAACTGCTTTGGTCTAAAGGGTTTACGACCTGAAGTTTTCTAGATGCCCAACTAGAGTTGGATGGGCCAATGATCAGATCCGTGGAAGTCAAGGATGCCCTTCAACATGAGCGAGTCCGAAAGGAGGAAGTGATCTAGTCTACAAGATATTTGGTGAGATCTTGTTCTACGATTTGTCCACGTGAAGGTTCCATTGGAGGTGTCTGGGTCTACGAGGCCTAGGTTGTTGATTAGGCATTGAAAGTCCCCCAAATCTGCTTCAAGACGTCGTGTTCCTCCTCCTTTTTCATCCAGGTTGCAGATCATGTTGAAATATCCTCCCAGGATCCATCTGTGCCCCGATGTTAGAGCGGCTTGATGCTCCAGGCTGCGAAGGAAGACCTGTTTGTCCCTTGAGTTGGTTGGTCCATAGACATTGGTTAGATATCCTATCTTGTTGGAGCCGATGAGTCGGTAGGCTATCGTGATAGACTATTTGGTTGTGAAGAAGTTGTCCATAGTGACCGAGTTTGGGTTCTAAAGGAGAGCCAACCCACCTGCTACACCCATGGCCACTGTGTATATGCCTTTTCCTTGCTTCCAGTAGCTGGGGGGGATCTTGTCCATATCTTCTGTGGTGCATTTTGTTTCTTGAAGTAGCATTATGTATGGTTTTTCTGCAATGAGCATATCTTGTAGTAACCTCTATTTACTACGACCATTGAGTCCCCTTATATTCCAAGAGATGATATTCATGAGGAGGAAGGGGGGGGAGAGGTGGGAAACTGTCAGATATTAGGTGTATCTGACCTGAGTTAACCATGAAGTGTCCTATCTCCTGAATGAGCTTGCTGGTAGATTTTCTCCATCGTTTCTTTTCATCTTTCTGATATTTACGTTGTTCTTTCAGTGCGTTTCCCTGGATTCCTAAGCCTGCATTGGATCTGGTGGTAGAGTCGACTGAAGAGTTGAGGAATATTTTGTACACTTTTCTCAGTTGATTAGGGGGGGATGGTGTAGAGTTTGTGATTCCTGTAGGCATGTTCCATATGCTCTAGGTCTACTCCTGCTAGATCTTGCTAATCTAGTTCCTTTTCCACGTCTCCGTCTTCTGCCTCTGAGGGGTCCAGGGCTGCAGCAGTGGAGCTGGTTGTAGGGATGATTGGGGTTTTCCCTTGGGTTTCTTGTGCCTTCCCTTTCACTAGATTAGGGGGTGTTTTCACTTAGGGTTGGGCTTGTGAGGCTTCCAAGATCTCGAACTGGTTTATCATGGTCGGTTCCTTGATGTTTTGGGTGGTTGCTTGCTTGCCTCCTTGTCTGCGCTTTCCCATTGCTGGTGTGAATCCTTATTTGTCTTTGCTCGCTTCTGGTTTTCCCTCTTTTCTAGGTGTGTTGAGGGGACAATCCCTAAAGAAGTGCCCGTGCTCATGTCATTTTCAACATCTGAACAAAATGTGTTCATAGTTGATGGTTTGCCTCCAATCCTCATCCTAGTATTCCAGGAAAATAGATCCTGGTAGTGGCTTTGCAATGTTCAGATAAACACATATGCGTACGTAGGAGGTATACCTTCGTTTCTTAGTGGCTTCCAAAGATTTGACATACACTCCTATTGTATTTCCTATGCCCTCCAGGACCTCTTCCAGCCAGAACTCCTACGGAAAGGAATATAGCCTTAACCAGACTGGGGCATGTGCAAAGTCCTATGATTCAGAGATAAATTGTTTTGTCCAGAATCTCAGAAAAAGACCCGCCGAGTTAAAGAAATACATGCTGCTGTCGAAGATACAATTCTTGTCTTCTAGGTTATGCAGGATTATGGTGAAAAATCCCTTGGAGCCCAGTTGCAGATCAAAATGACCTTTGGGCTTCCACCATTGATATATCCATTTCACCAGTTCCTTTTCCGAGGGCCAGAGCCCTAAAAGTTTACCAATTAAAGCGTAGTCTCTCATGTATTGCTTATGTTCCTCAATCTGGGGTTTGCTTACAATGTATTTCGGGGCTTGTGGTGCTTGGGGGATACATTTCCCTGGTATCCAAGGTTGAGCCGTACTTGTTGCAGCTAGAGATTTCCCTGAATCTATATCCATCTCTTGGTCTTTGAATGTTCCCTCGGAAATGAGCTGTGATATGAGATCTGGGGCAGGTTCGAAGGCTAGGCACTTGGAACCGCCTCCATTTTTTCCTTGGGCAATTGCATCGTTGAAGGAAGGGCCTCTCGGCCCTCCCTCACTTAGAATCATTGTGCCCCTGCAGGGCGGCATGGTGCACCAGATCAGAGGTAACCCTAACCCTAGCGCCTCATGAGTAGTAGTACATTAAAACATGTGCATTTAACACATTCTTAGGAACATATGGAAAATAATATGAATGAAACTCCGAAAAGAAACTTGGATTAAATGGAAAACAAGATGGATAAGAATATGAATGAGATGAAAATAAATATGGATGAAATAGAAAATAAGATGGATGAAAATAAGAATGAAAGTAAAGAATAAATACAAAAATCCATGAAGGAATTGCAAAATTCCATGTCTTCGATGATATTTCATGCTCTAGATGTGACACTCTCTAAAGGAAATATCAAAATGCAAGAAACTCAAGAAAATAAAGGTAGTATTCTGGTTGAACAACCTGCAAATGATAATTTAACTCCAATAGTGGATTTAATTACAGTGGGGGTCCTAAATTCAACTTTCCCAAGATTGAATTAAAGAAGTTTGATGAAACATACGTATTTACGTGGGTGAACCAAATAGAAAAATATTTTGAACTGCATAATATTATGGATGATAAGAAAAGGATTCACATAGCAACATTGAACTTTGAGATACAACCATATCAATGGTATCAATGGGTAGTTGAAAGTAAGCCCTCTCTTTATCATTATACTTGGGGTTTATTTACAAGAGACTTAGAAGCACAATATGGGAAAGTGTGGGAAAGGGACTACTTTAGTCAATTGAAAAGAATCAAGCATTTAGATGACATTGAAGATTATAATTCAGAATTTGAACAATTGTTGGAAGCTTACATGGGTGGATTAAAACATGATATCAAACATGAGCTTTTCATAAGACATCCTACAAATATTATGGAAGCTATGCAATGTGCTTGTGATATTCAAGCCAAATATAAGGCTACACAAAGGTCTACCATTGGAGCATACACAACAAATAGAGATCGTTTAGGGGTCATAAGACAAACGTACCGCAAACAACAAGGTTAACACCTTAACAAATGGATGAAATAAGAGAAAAGGGATTATATTTCGATTGTGACAGCAAGTACAGTAAGGGGAATAAATGTGGTGAGAATAAATTATTCTACATAGATTGTGAAGATGAAGAAGATCATGAATTGGAACCACTACAAGATCTAGATATAGAAGAGACTACTCCAACAATATATTGTCATGCATTGGTTGGCATCAATACTCCACAAACCCTCAAGATACAAAGATACATCAAAAAGAAAAAGCTAACAGTATTGATTGATTCTAGAAGTACCTATAATTTCATCAATTACAAATTAGCAAAATATCTCAATTTCTTTGTATATCCCACACCAGGGTTTCAAGTAATGATTGCAGATGGAGGTGCCATAAATTGTTCAAGGAAATGCCATAGTATTAATCTCAACATGGGGGAGTGTTTTTCGTATAGCCCCACGATTTCCATTCAAATGGGAGGTGATAATGTTGTATTAAGGGTCTAATGGTTACAATCATTGGGAACAATGGCCCTTAATTTTCAAGATATTTTCATGATATTTTCCTCATATGGAAAGGAAATTGAGCTTAGAGGTATCCAAGAGAAACCCTCTAAAGTGATAAGCTCTAACAGCATGACAAAATTACTCAAAAAGAGAAACCGTGGTGTAGTTTCACAATTGTGCTCACTTGATGTTCAAACATTTATATCCTCTACTCCATTAGACCTCCAAACAATTATCAACAATCATTCCAAGGTATTTGGTGAAATGCCTAAGGGTCTTCCACTTGCTCGATATCATGACCATTATATCCATTTGCAACCAGGAAGTGGTCCTCCTAACATTAGGCCTTATAGGTATTCATATGCACAAAAGAGTGATATTGAGCACACTATCCAAGAAATGTTAGAGGTTGATATCTTTCAACCTAGCCAAAGTTATTTCTCTTCACCAGTGGTGATGGTTAGAAAAAAAGATGGTTCATTGCGCATGTGCCCAAATGATAGACAACTCAACAAAATGGCGATCAAATATAAGTTTCATATTCATGTTATTGATGAATTATTAGATTAATTGAATGGAGAAAAATTCTTTACTAAGTTGGATATTTATTCGAAATATCATCAATTCAGAATGAGGCAAGAAGGAATTCTTAAGACAACTTTTAGAACACAAGAAGGTCACTATGAGTTTTTGGTTATGCCATTTGGACTTACTAATGCACCTTCAACATTTCAAAGCTTGATGAATTATATTTTCAAGCCCTTCCTTAGAAAAATTTTGTTAGTATTTTTTATGACATACTAATTTACAACAAATCTTGGGAAGAGTGTGTACAACATCTTGACAAAGTATTACAACTATTGGAAGAGAAATTTTTTTATGCAAAGCCTTCCAAGTGTTCCTTCAAGGTTCAAGAAGTGTAATATTTGAGTCATATTGTATCTTGTGAAGGTGTAAAATTGGACACTAACAAAATTAAAGTTATGAGGGAATGATCAATTCCCAAAACATTGAAGAAACTTAGAGGATTCTTAGGGTTAACAAGCTAGTATCACAAGTTGATGAAGAATTATGGTCAAATAGAAGCACCTATAACAACATTATTAAAGAAGGAATCATTTTCTTGGAACGAAGAAACAACCAAAGATTTTGAAAAAATTAAGGAGGCTATGTGTACTACCCACGTCATGGCCACACCAGAATTTACAAAAACATTCATTGTGGAGTGTGATGCCTCAAGCCATGGAATTGGTGTAGTTTTAATGCAAGAAAAAAGGCTCCTTGCCTTTGAAAGAAACCAACTTAAAAAATGTTTGCCATACTACATGCAGTTCAAAAATGACACCCTTAATAAGAAGACACTTGAAAGTAAAAAAATATCATGATATTTTGAAGTACTTCTTGGAGCAACAAATATCTTTTAAAGAGCAACAAAAATGGGTCACAAAGGTGCTAGGTTATGAATTTGAAATTATCTACAAAAAAGGAAAACATAATGTTATGGCAAATTCTCTTTCAAGGAAAGAAGAAGAAACAAAAGGTTCACTATGTGCTAGTTATATTCTGCAACCTGATTAGGTGGAAGAAGCAAGGATATAATGAAAGAAAGATCAAGAGGTATGCAAGATCATTCAACAACTACATGAGGAGCCCAATTCATTAGATAATTTTATATGGAAGAATGATTTTCTATGGTATAATGATCGTGTATATTTATGTAAGAATTCCCAACTCAAACATAAGGTCCTTATGGAATTGCACACTTCTCCTATAGGAAGACATTCAACATTCTTGAAAACATACGACATGATCAAGAAGGATTTTCTTGGGGAAGCTCTTAAAACTGATTTTCAAAAGTTTGTGTCTAAATGTTTAGTCTGCCAATAGAATAAGGGAGAAACAATAAAGACACTAGGTCTCCTACAACCATTAGCTACACCAACTCAACAGTGAGAAGAAGTTTCAATATCTTTTATTACAGGTTTACCCAAATTCAAAGGAAATACTTCCATCATGGTATTAGTGGATTGACTAACAAAGTATTCCCATTTTTTCTCTCTTTCTTATCCTTTTAAATAAAGTACAATAGCCACAACATTCATGGAAATAGTTCAAAATCTACATGGAATCCCCAAGATTATTGTAAGTAACATAGATCCAATTTTCACTAGAAATTTTTGGAATGAATTATTATCTTGTTTGGGTGCTCAATTGGCTCACATCTCATCTTACCACCCTCAATCCGATGGGAAAACTGATATTGTGAATAAATTCCTAGAAGGATATCTTCATTGTTTTGCATATGATAAGCATGCACAATGGGTCAAGTGGTTTCCCTTGGAAGAATGGTGGTACAACACATCCTTCCATACTTCATAAAAAATGTCCCCATTTATGGCACTTCATTGATATCATCATCCATCCATTACATAACAATTGAAAGGAAATACAAAGGTTCAAGCAATGGATAACCACATAGGGAACCAACAAGAGGTTCTCAAACTATTGAAGGATAACTTGGTTATGGAAAAAATAAGATGAAACAAAAAACAGATCAACGTTGTAGTGAAAGAGAATTTGAAGTGGGGAATTGGGTATTTATGAGGCTACAACCTTATAAACAAATGTCCCTCAAGAAACAAAAGAAGGACACTAAATTAACACCCAAATATTATGGCCCCTATAACGTTTTGCAAAGGATTGGAAATACAGCTTACTAATTGGAGTTGCCTCCACCTTCACGTGTACATCCAGTCTTCCATGTTTCTAACTTAAAGAAGGTAATCGACAACATCATCTCAGTCCAAACCATTTTACAAGAGACTAATGAAGATGGGAAAATCATACTAGAACTAGAAACAATCCTTGAAACAAGGATTAAGCAACTGAGAAATTGAGCAACCATGAAGCACCTCATCAAATGGAATAACATACTAGTGGAAGAGACAACACGAGAAGATAAGTTATTCCTGTAAAAACACCCGTAGTTAGTCAAGTGTTGAGGAAAACACTCTCTTGGGGGGGGCATTTTAATTCCTAGACAAAACCTCATTTTATGTGTAAAACCCCTTATTAACCCCTAGATATTGAATTATTACATTTATAATATTATAATTGTATGTTGACTAGAACCCTTCATGGTATCCTTTCGTTATAAATGTACCCTTCATCTTATATATATATATATACCAAGAAAACATACTCTTAGGACATTTTATCTCATCTCATATTGTATTCTGAATTGGATATATAAGTTTCCCCCTCGAAATGGATTGTAATAATTTTTTAATAAACTAGATATTAAAATATAAATTTTTTAATTACAACATTAATAAAATAGAGAGAAAAAATGCTTCTGCAAACTATTTTTAAATTATATAAAATATTTTTAAAATTATATAAATAAAAGATAATATTCAATCTACAAAATATTTTTAAAATTGTATAAAATAAAAGTGAAAGGATTATTCCATTGGAAGTTTTAAAAGTTATGAAAAGCGAAAGGTGAAAACCTTGAATAAAGTGATTTGTTTTTACTCTAATTACAAATGGACTCCTTCCTACCTTATTAGTTAGAGTACAATAGCCTAAAACTAAATGGGTACAAGGGTTTAGAATACAATGGGAGAGTACAATAGCGTAAAACTAAATGGGTACATGGGTTTAGAATACAATGGGAGACCGTGGTGGATACCACGGTACTCTCAATTGATTATTTAGAAGGTGGTTATGTTAAAATGCTATGATAAGAATAGAGTTATCATAAAGTTAATTATATTTTAATGGTGGTTAAGGTACAATCGTAACCTCAAAGTTAATTATACTTCAATGGTGGTTAAGGTACAATGGTAACCTTAAATCTCAAGTGGTGATTATATTTAACTTTGAAGTTAAATATACTTCAATGGTGGTTAATGTACATTAGTAACCTCAAATTTAATTATATTCCAATGGTACAATGGTAACATCAAGTGGGATCATTTACTTTAAAGTTCATTTTTATGCTTTTAATGATAAAATGTGATGAAAGTTGCCAATGTTGGTTAAGGTAGAATTTGATTCTAAAGTGGGATGATTTACTTTAAAGTTCATTTAAATGTTTTTAGTGATATAAGGTAATAAAAGATACCTTCACACATGTTTTGTTTATGTGGAGGTGAATATGATAAAGTTGTTTTCACAAATTTTTCTAGTCGTGTCAAGTAAGGATGAAATTTGGAATTTGATAGATAATATAGGTTTAAAGTTCATTTTAATGTTTTTAGTGATAGAAGGTAATACAAGATACTTTCACTAGTGCTTTGTCTATGTGGAGGTGAATATGATAAAAATAAAAATAAAAAATGTTTCTAGTCATGTCAAGTAAGGATGAAGAGTCGAGGGAGATTTAGGCGGGACAAACTATTTCAAATTCTGGACCCCGACTGTAACCAGCTTGGCTTGTATTTCTCAAAGCAAAGACTGATTATGGTTGGAAACTACAACTCGTTGTTCTGTTTGAAGTAGAAGCTTGCTTTCTGACTTATTTACCCTGTTTTGATTTCTTTTATGCATCCTCTGTCTCCCTATTTTTTTTTCCCTACCTTCTTGTCGTTTTGCACCCGACTGTAGTGGTTTTGACTCCTTGATTCACAAGAACCTATCCATCCCTGGGAATGGATCTTGTCAGTGCTCTGGTGCTTTGTAGTAGGTGGTTTACTGGTGGAATAATGGGTTATGTTCCCATTAACGATTTGGAAAGTAATGTAAAGATTCTCATGAGCCTAGAGGACGAGGTTACTTGGAGACAAGTGCGGTTATTCGATAAGGTTGATGACTTGGGGAGTGGGCCTTTGTCTCATCCTACTCTTACAAACAAATCGAACCTTACCTCTCAAGACCCTGGTCACATTTCGTCCTTACCTCTGCACAGTTCTGGAACTTCGCATCCCTTTTTTTCTTCTGCTGGTAACCTAGGGGTTGGACCTCTTCCGACTGCTCTCCCTGGAGTACATATAGGTTCTTCTACACTGGGAGGAAATTGCATTCCTCTTAACTCAAAGCCTACAAACTATTATCGACGAAAGCAGTGGAAAACAAACAGGAAGGCTAAAAGAATGGTTTTAGGGAACGATGTAGGCTTAGAAGACACCTGCAGACTAATGCTCTGTGGCCTGGTTGGTAGGATTTCTTATAGTTACCTCAGTAAAGATTCTTTGGAGCTTTGGATAAACTTCCAGTGGCTACCTCTCATTGGTTATATCCCTGAGGTTATCTATCTAACAAAAGGATGGATCGGATTTATTTTCAATTTTCCAAAGGATGTTACCCTTTTACTAAGCTCGTTTTGGGTGTTTGGAGGAAGTATTATAATGCTAAAACGGTGGAGGATCGCCTTCAATCCAGATTCAGACTACTTTCTGTTTAGGCATCTATGGATTCTTTTATCGGGTCTCCCGTTATACCTTTGGAATGAGGGAGCTTTGCGAGCTATCAGGGACTCCCTTGGGAAATTTGTTGCACTGGATACAAAGTCTCTTACCGCTCCTGTGAGGAAACTAGGTAGAGTTTTAGTGGAGATGGGCATTCACAGTGGTTTACCAAAAACTATTAAGATAGAGTGGCGTGGGCATAGGATTGCTCAGTCACTTGAATATCTGGGGTTGCCTTTTAGATGCAATCTTTGTCGTCGAACAAGACATCTCTGACGTGACTGTACTGGGAAGGTTGTGGATGGATTTTCGGAGGAAGAGGACTTACAAAGGGGTCCACCTGAGTATATGGACGAAGATGTTTCTATGGGCAATGCGGGTCTTTAAGCTGGAGTCTCTTCTTCCATTGAAAAGGAGTCAAGCTCTTCTTTATCTGGTAAGCTACAAAGTATTTTCCCAACTTTATATTATTCTCTATCCTTTTGGGAGAAGGAAACAATAAATGATTTAGCATGGTTATCCTCCTGTACTTCTTCGACTGCTCGTAGCACTGGTAAATACGAGGGGCCTTCTAAACCTAGTTTCTCTGCTCCTCCACCCTCCCCTTCCCCTGGTGATGCAGGAGCATCGCATAAAGCCCAAGCGCGTGCCTAAAACCAAGGAGACAGTTGGATGCGCATATGAAATTAAATACATTTTTGTGGAACGTTGTGAATTTAAAAATCTGAATCATTAATGTAATGGATAAGAGGAAAGTGCAGTTGCATTTATATCTGAAGATCCAAATTGATTTTGGAGCATATGTTCCTATCCGCCAGATGTAATAGGCATTTAAGTATGTTTAATGCAAGTAGGTAGATTTAATTTAACAGATTAGACAGTTTAGGAGTATATGAGGGAAAATGAATGATAGACACCCTCAACCCTTGTATCATTGTAAGATAATTCAGAATTCATATGTTGTAGAGATGCAGAGAAGAATAGAGGAGAACATAGATTTTTATGCGTTTCAGTTGTTATTCGCCATGTACAGGAGCACTGGAATTAATAGAAGAAAGCTTTGATTCCAATCTATGTGTTTGTTATGGTTGTTGGAACCACCTGCTAAATGGTATGTTGCAGGCTTGTTTACATTCTCTGTATGCATTTTTCTTCAATGCTATGTGTGTGTATGCTCTATAATTCTATGTTGAATGTTTGAATTTTGGATAAGGGGAGAATGAGTTTCAGTTGTTTCTCTTTCTGAGAACTCTTGCAAAGAGTGCAATGGAGAGTCCTCAAAGAATGTGTCAACCAGGCTTTGAGTTTCATCTCAAAACTCTTAGAGGAGATTCAAATTGTGTCTTTACAGGCAAGAGTGCTAGCAGAGCACAGAGTCGTGCAAAGTGTGCGTAGGTTGGGAGAAGGGAACAAATTATTTCAAACTCACAGAGGAGTTGAAGAATTCTCTATTGCAAAGAGTGCACAAAGCCGAAGACCCAAATAACCTGAGGTTATTTGAAAAATTGTCGCAAGGAGTGCGTGCAGGGACCCTTTTGGAAGCCTTGAGTTTGTAAGCGAAAGCTTAGAAGGGATAGAACCTCAGAAGTGTTCAAAGGGAGACGGAGGTCGGAATCATCTAGCGGGAGTTAAGTTCAGTAGGAAGGATGCCAATTCATTTGGCCAGAAGTCCTTGAGAATTTGAATCGAACAGTGGAATCGCTTCAAGAGGAAGTGTCGAAGTCCCGTAGGCCATTGGATCTAATAGACTAGCAGAGGGATTAAGACTGAGAGTCTTTCAACACCCATAAGCTCAGGAGGAGTAGTGACTATTAGATCTGGATCAACAAGGACCGTTGATCTCGTATGTGAATTCGCTATATCAGGGATCGAGAAGTGGAGTAGTTCAAGGTTGGACTCGAGAGTTGTGAACTCCCAGGTTGCGAAATCCCGATACATCCAGGACCGTTGGATTGAGGGAGGCACACGGTCGTAGATATTGTCAAGGGTACGATTTCGGAGTCGGGGATCCATAGAGGAAGAGGAACGGTTGTTCGCTATTCTCTCAAGTTGCGAAAGCCGAAGACTCGTGCGAACAGGTGGCAAGGACCCACTGTGTAAGCAGAGTAAACAGAGGTGATAGGTGGCATGCACCCATCGCTTTGGTTAGAGTCAACCTTCGTTGACATATCGCATTTCGGGGATTTGCAAGGGAAGAACACGAGAGGTTGGCGCTCCAACTCGCGAAGTCGCGAGTTGCGAAGGGTGCTTGTGTTAAGGGCTTGGTTGTGGTCATATTGGAAAGGGGCTGAAGAGGGGGCTTACACCTTAATCCCATTCACAATTTTGCGTTTTGGCTATTGCCAAGAGCTATAGCATTGCATTTGAAGTGCCCAACTTGAGAGACCCGAAATCCTTTGCGGGCTTAAACAAGGAGTTCAGTTAACCCTTGTCGTGGATTAGAGAAGATCTTGCATGGATCTCGACATGAGGGAAGGAGGTTTGCACCAGTTGTGGTATCATAGCCCAGAACAAATTCTTTTCTTTCTACAGCAGAGAGAAAGGAGGAATTTTATAGCCATGCCACCGAGAAGAAGAGAAAGGCCCATACTTGATCCAGCAGTGAAAAGAGAAATGTATGAATTACGTGCCAGACTTGATGCTATGGAGACAGCACAGAGGCGAATAGTTGACGTTGGGGATGTCAGCGAAGCTGAAAGTGAAAATGAAGGAGAAGAAGTTGCAGTCGAAGATGTTGTAGAAGAACGCCTATTAAGGGTTGTTGCAAGGATAGGTGCTAGGGAAAAAATGGGCATTCCAATGTACGAAGGCAACCTAGACATTGAAGAGCTTCTAGATTAGATTAGAGCTCTAGAAAAACGCTTCGACTATGAGGATGTCGAGGAAGACAAGAAAGTCAAACATGTCGTTACTAGACTTAAAGGGCATGCAGTACTGTGGTGGGATGAACTACAGGCTGACAGACGTTACAAATGCAAGCAGAAAATCAAGAGCTAGGATAGAATGGTTGCAAAAATCAAAGACAAGTTCATACCTAGGGATTATCAAATAAATCTGTTTCGGAGGATGCAAAATTTGAGACAGAAGCTAATGTCAGTGAAAGAATACACTGAAGAGTTCTATAGGATAAACATCAGAGAAGGTCATCGAGAAAGCGATGATGAGAAAGTTGCTAGGTATATGAATGGTCTACGATATGACATTCAGGACGAGATGAGTATGATGACCATTTGAACAGTAGAATATGCTTATCAGATGGCTCTAAAAGCTGAAGAGAAGCTGAGCCAAAAACAAGGTCAAAGAGGCCGAGGCAGAAGTCAAAGCAAAGGCAAGACAATTTCCCAAGACAGGACTCGGAAGCCTAAAGAAGAGGGGAAGAAACCTCAAACTCAATCTGAGAGAGGAGGAATCTCATAAGGGAGGCAGTATGTCGATAGAAATACTTTTCCTCCAGCCAGAGGAAGAGGAAGAGGCAGAGGAGGTGAAGTGAAATGTTTTGTCTGTGGAAAAATCGGACATAAATCCTATGAGTGTCCCGATAGGGAGAAAGATGGTGGTGAAAATCACATTGCCGAAGATCAAGGACAGAATGTTGAGGTAGAGGACGCTGAGGGTGAAAGATCTTTGATGATGCAGAAAGTTCTCTTGAAACCGGAGAAGGAGTCAGAGAACCTAGCCCAAAGAAACAGTTTGTTTCAGACTACTTGTAAAACCAAAGACAGGGTATGCAAGGTCATAGTGGACAGTGGTAGCATAGATAATATTGTATCTACAGAAATGGTAGAAAAGCTGGAGCTGGAGACTGTTGCGCATCCAAGCCCATACAAAGTTTCGTGGCTACAAAAAGCACATCAGGTAAATGTCACTAAACAGTGTTTAGTTGAATTTAAAATAGGAGGATATAAAGATGAGATATTATGTGATGTCATTCCCATGGATGTTTGTCATCTATTGCTGGGTAGACCGTGGAAATATGACAGAAATGTGGTGCATGATGGGAGAAAGAACACGTACACTCTGGAGAAAAATGGTAGGACACACATGTTGCTGCCAATTAAGGATAAAGAGGTGAAAACAGAAATGAGCAACACTTTACTTCTCATGTGTGGGAAGGAACTTCTTAAGGAAGTCAAGAAGAAGGAAGACACACAATTCATTTTGGTTAGGAAACCCAAAATTGTTTTGAACAACACTAGGATAGATGATTTACCGGAAGAAATTTGGGAGTTGCTGGAAGAATTTACTAATATAATAGTGGGCGAACTACCTTGTTCATTGCCACCTATCAGGAGTATAAGCCATCATATCGATCTTATACCTGGAGCCAGTTTTCCTAACAAAGCATCTTATAGGTTGATGCCACAGGAGAATGAATAAGTTAAGAGATAGGTCTAGGATTTGATGGACAAAGGATTGATTTAGGAGAGCTTGAGTCCATGCGTTGTTCCAACAGTGCTCAGCCCAAGGAAGGACGGTGGTTGGAGATGTGTACAGACTCAAGGGAAATCAACAAAATTACCAACAGGTACAGGTTCCCATTGCCAAGGATGGATGACTTGATGGATTGCTAGAGTGGAGCAAAGTTTTTTTCAAAGATTGATTTGAAAATCGGATATCATCCTGAAGGGTTTCATTGGGAAATTCGTCATTGTATATCTTGACGATATATTAATTTTCATCAAAATTGAAGCAGAGCATTTGAAGCATTTAGTTGCAGTGATGAGAAGGTTACAGCAAGAGAAATTGTTGATCAACATGAATAAATCGTCATTTATGAGCGCATAACTCATTTATTTGGGTTTTGTTATTCTCTGCCAATGAACTGAAAATGGATCCAGAAAGATAAAGGCGATTAAGGATTGTCCATCGTCGAAGAGTGTGTTTGAAGTACAAAGCTTCCATGGTTTGGCTAGCTTCTACAGGAAATTCATCCGAAACTTTAGTGGAATTAGCACACCGATGATGGATACGGTTAAGAAAAGACATAAATATTTTCACTGGACAGAGGAAGCGGAGAAGAGCTTCAACCTACTGAATAACAAGATCACTGAGCAACCAATTCTGGTTTTGCCAAATTTCAGCAAGACATTCCAGGTCAGGTGTGACGCGAGTGGATTTGCCATTGGAGCGGTCTTAAGTCAAGACAATATGACGGTCGCGTATTTCAGTGAAAAACTGAATGAAGCAAAGATTAAGTACTCCACGTATGACAAAGAATTCTACGCAGTCATACAAGTGCTAAAGAAATGGAGGCACTATTTGGTTCCAAAAGAGTTTGTTTTGTACAACAATAATCACGCTTTTCAATTTGTGACTTGACAGGAGAAGTTGAACCAAAAACATGCTAAATGGGCATAATACATGTAGAATTTTACTTTTGTGACTAAGCATATTTCTGGAACTGCTAACAAAGTTGTTGACGCTTTGAGCAGGAAATATTTACTATTGCAGGAATTCAGAGTCAAGAATTTGGGTTTTGATAACCTCAAAGAAATATACAGGGATGATCTAGATTTCAAAGAGGCATATGAGGCGTCTGAGAATCCAATCCTCAGGGACAGAAGCCAATGGACAGAGTACATGATCCAGGATGGACTATTGTTCAGGGGAAATCAACTATGTATTCCGAAATGCTCCACGAGGGAGAATTTGTTGAAGAAAAAGCACAATGGAGGATTGGTCGGACACTTCAGTCATGAAAAAACGTTCTCAAAGTTGAATGGCTCATATTACTGGCCAGGGATGAGGACAGATGTGAATAAATTTGTGGACAGGTGCAAAATTTGTCAGCACACGAAGGGAAAAGGGCAGAACATAGGGTTATATCAACCATTACCCATACCTGAAAGGTCGTGGGACGCAGTGAGCATGGATTTCATATTAGGACTGCTAAAGACACAGAGGGGATATGATTCAATCTGTGTAGTGGTAGACGGATTTTCAAAGATGACACATTTCATACCATGTCAGAAAACCAATGACGCAACTCATATTGTGAAGTTGTTTTTCAAGGAAGTCGTTAGACTTCAGGGCTTGCCAAGGAGTATCGTTTCTGATCGAGATACCAAGTTCGTAGGACATTTCTGGAGGACCTTATGGAAGAAGTTGGGGACGAACTTGTCTTCTATCTCAGCGTATCATCCTCAGACGGATAGACAGTCATAGGTCGTGAACAGGAGCTTGGGAGATTTGTTAAGGAGCTTAGTGACTGAACACCACAGTTAATGGGATCACATTTTGCCACATGCAAAATCCGCTTACAATGATTCACTCAATAGAAGCACAGGGCAGAGTCCATTCTAAATTGTATATAGGATGCAGCCAAGGGGAGTTTCTGAATTAAAAGATTCAGAGCAAGTTGAATTCAGGAGTGCTAGTGCAAAGGACTTTGCAGAAGGAATGAAGGAGCTTCATACAAGAATCAAGGAGCGATTATAGAGTTCAAGTCAAGAGTACAAGCATAGAGCAGATCAACATAGACGGGAACTTCAATTTGAAGTTGGTGATTTGATTCTTGGGCATTTGAGGAAGGAAAGGTTCCCAAGGGGAACATACAACAAGCTGAAGATGAAGAAAATTGGACCATGCAAGGTCATAAGAAAATTTGGGGCAAACGCATATGAGATTGAATTACCTGATGGGGTCGGAATCTCATCGATATTCAATGTTGCGGATTTGTACCCTTACAAAGCTAAAGAAGTAGGAGCAGAAGATGAACAAGAAAATATTCAATGGACAAAACAAATGCCTGTAGCTGAAAAGCCACAGATAGAAAGCATAATTGACAAGAGGATTAGTAGAAAGACCAAGAGAAAAGAGTATTTTGAATACTTGGTCAAGTGGAAAGGACATCCAATTGAAGATGCCAGCTGGGAGAATGAAGCAAAAATTCAAAGACATGGATAGACCATGCAAGAGCTCATGAAAATTTTCAAGCGAGGGAGTATGATGCAGGAGCATTGCATAAAGCCCAAACGCATGCCTAAAACCAAGGAGACATCTAGACGTGCATATGAAATTAAATATGTTTTTGTGGAAACATTGTGAATTTAAAAATCTGAATCATTAATGTAATGGACAGGAGGAAAGTGCAGTTGCATTTATATCTGAAGATCCAAACTGATTTTGGAGCATATGTTCCTATCCGCCAGATGTAATAGGCATTTAAGTCTGTTTAATGCAAGTAGGTAGATTTAATTTAATAGATTAGACAGTTTAGGAGTATAGGAGGGAAAACAGATGATAGACACCCTCAACCCTTGTATCATTGTAAGATAATTCAGAATTCATATGTTGTAGAGCTGCAAAGAAGAATAGAGGAGAACAAAGAATTTTATGCATTTTAGTTGTTATTTGCCAAGTACAAGAGCACTGGAATTAATAGAAGAAAGCTTTGATTCCAATCTATGTGTTTGTTATGGTTGTTGGAACCACCTGTTAAATGGTATGTTGCAGGCTTGTTTACATTCTCTATATGCATTTTTCTTTAATGATATGTGTGTGTATGCTCGATAATTCTATGTGAATTCACCATATTGGGGATAGAGAAGTGGAGTAGTTCAAGGTTGGACTCGAGAGTTGTGAACTCTCGGGTTGCGAAATCTTGATACAGCTAGGACCGTTGGATCGAGGGAGGCACACAACCGTAGATCTCATCGAGGGTACGATTTCAGAGTCGGGGATCCATAGAGGAAGAGGAACGACTGTTCGCTGTTCTCTCAAGTTGCGAAAGCCGAAGAATCGTGAAAACATGTGGCAAGGACCCACTCTGTAAGAAGAGTAAACATAGGTGACAGGTGGCGTGCGTCAGTCACTTTGGTTAGAGTCAACCTTCGTTGACATATCGTGTTTTGAGGATTCAAAAGGGAAGAGCACGAGAGGTTAGCGCTCCAACTCACGAAGTCACGAGTTGCGAAGGGTGCTTGCGTTAAGGGCTTGGCTGTGGTCATATTGGAAAGGGGCTGAAGGGGGGGCTTACACCTTAAGCCCATTCACAATTTCACGTTTCGGCTATTGCCAAGAGCTGTGGCATTGCATTTGAAGTGCGCAACTCGAGAGACCCAAAATCCTTTGCGGGCTTAAACAAGGAGTTCAGTTAACCCTTGTCGTGGTTTAGAGAATATCCTACATGGATCTTGGCCTGAGGGAAGGAGGTCTCCACCACCTGGATATCCCTCGACTTCTCTTTTTTGTAGTCATCCTTTGGAAGGAGATCTACTTACAGACCCCAATCATCCACCATCCTCCCTTCCTTTGAGCCTGTCTCTGATTCCCTCTCCCATACCTCCTTCCCCACCTCCTGTCCCTATCCGCAATCCTCCAAATGCATCAGGCTACTGTGAGGTAGAGGAGGCAGATTCAAACCTAAGTGTTGTTCTAGACACCCTAATACCTTGTATCGATAACCCTCCAGATCGTGTGTCATTACCTATCTATATAGGAAAGGCGACCATCAACCCTAGTGTGGAATCTGATTCCATCTCATCTCAAGCTCCGGGAAAAGGGGGAAAGGCCTATGCTTGGTCTAGGGGTATTGGAATGGAACTTTCTCCTATCAAAACCCAAAGTTCTCGTAAGAAATTGGTGGGTCACATTAAAAATACTGAATATATCGTTCTCCCTTCCTCGGATAGTGGGGCCCTTAGAGCAATGAAGGCCCTAGCCAGGGAAAAGTAATGTTATTGCTCTCTCTGAATATTTGGGGGATTGGAGGCACCCTCAAAGTTGCCTCGTTCCGTAGACTTCTGGAACACACTCGTCCTGATATAGTATTTCTGCAAGAGACACTCTCTACTGAACAAAAAGCTAGGGATTTCCTTCATCTTCATCGACCTACTTGGGTGATAACTGCTGTAAATTCCATTGGGAATTCTGGAGGTTTACTTGTATCCCGGGACCTGAACTTATATGATTTGGTATCTTTCCTCACCGTTGGGGGTATTCTTTTAATAGGTAAATGTGTTTCTACACAAACGAATATTGCCTTACTAAATGTGTATGGGTCGTGCCAAGATCGAAAGCACTTCTAGAGTACTCTGGCTGTAAGCGTCATTCTTTCTATCAAGAATTTAATTTTGCTGGAGACCTAAACATCATCTTATCTACAGAGGAGAATTGGGGAGGCTCATCTGTACCTGGACACACTTTTTATTTCTACAAGGATTTATTTCTTTCTAAAAAGATGATTGACATTAAACCTACAAAATTGGTACCAACTTGGCGTAATGGCAGATATGGTCAGGAAGTTATTGCCAGAAGACTTGACAGGTGTTTAATCTTGGAAGGTTTAATATCAACTACAGGATTATCTAGAACATGGGTGGAGTACCCATATGTTTCAGATCATGCTCCTATTCTTATTGAATTGGAGACTTAGTCAATCTTCAAGGCCTTTCCTTTTAAATTCAATGTGCTTTGGTTGCAAGACATAAATTTTATAAACTTGGTCCACTGTGTTTGGAATGACCCACAATGTTTGTTGGAGGGTGATAAAAAATTGTGACTTGTATGGAAGTTAAAAGAGCTCAAGTCCCAAACAAAAATATGGAAAAAGGAAGTCAAGGCCCGTGAGAAGGTTCTTTTAGTCAACTTGGAAGCAGAAATCAAGCATTACTTATTAGAAAATGTTGAGAATCAACTTTCTTTGGATGAGGAAAATCATCTTCGTGAGCTAGAAATAAGCAGAAATAATCTACTACGAGGTGAGGAGGAATTATGGAGAATACAGAGCAGGGTTACTTGGACAACAAATGGTGATAACAACACCAAATATTTCCACAGGCTGGCCAGTATAAACAGGAACATAAAATATGTATGGGAGATCATCAATGATAATGGAGTTCTTTTATCTGAACAAGGGGCGATTAAGGCAGAGGATGTCAACCATTTCAGAAATTTTTTTAAAGCCAAAGAAAGGTCAAACTTACATGATATGAGCATCATTTCTAGCCTTTAGCCGAAGATGGTTGACGAGGAGGAAGAAGAGACCCTGTACAAACCAGTCACTTTGGAGGAACTAAAATCAGTTCTAGCATCTTTCAAAAAAGAAAAGACCTGGGCCCTGATGGCTGGTCAATAGAATTTTTTACCTTTTTCTTTGATCTTGTGGGTGGTGATTTACTAGAGATGGTGGAGGAAACAAGGAAAAAAGGTAATCTTTGTGGCGGTTTAAATTCAACCTTTCTGGACCTTATCCCAAAGGCTAACAAGCTTGTCTCATTTGATGACTTTCAACCAATATCCTTATGTAATCTTGTTTACAAGGTGATATCAAAAGTAATAGCAAATACGATCAAGCCAATCTTGTCAAGATGCCTCTCAGCTGAAGAATTGGGGTTCTTACAGGGAAGGAGAATATAGAATGTTATTGGAGCAACCCACGAAAGTCTACACAACATAAAGAAAAAGAATTTAAAATCTATGATGATGAAGTTAGATTTAAAGAAATCCTATGACAACATAGACTGGGAATATCTAAGACTGACTCTACTCATAGTGGGGTTTGGCATTCAATTGACGGATTGGATCATGTGTTGCATTACTAGCTCTAGTTTCACTGTGTTGATTAATGGTGAGGCGACGGAATATTTCAAGAGTGGGAGGGGGCTTTGTCAGGGATGTCCATTATCCCCATATTTATTTATTATGATTATGTAATGTCTTAGTCTGATGTTTAAAAAGAGCATCTCAGAAGGAAAAATCACAGGTATAAAGGTATCTAAACTCATAAAGATTGTTCATATTTTGTTTGTTGATGATGTACTGATAATTTCAAAGGCAAATCTCTGGGAGTGGAAAGAGATAACTGATATCCTCCAGGTATTTTGTTTGGTAACTGGTATGTGCATTAACAACTCAAAAACAATTGTTCACTACTGGGGGTTAGAGGAGATGGAACTCATTCCTTTCAAAGTTGCTATCCCATTCTCTTTTGTCGGGATAAATGTGGGTTTCAAGTATCTCGATTACCACCTAAAACCTGGTGCCTTAAAAACTGATGACTGGTATTGGCTGGTGGAAAAACTGAAAAAGAAAATTGGGTTGTGGGTTAATACTTGGCTTTCTCTAGGAGGTCGATTTATATTGGTAAAAGCTATGCTGGAGAGCCAAGCAGTCTTCTGGATGTCCATGGAGCTTATTCCGTGCCAAATTCTTAATAAAATCCATAAAAATGATGTTTGATTTTTTGTGGAATGGGAACAAAAATAAGTATCATTTCCATCTCTGTAGATGGGACCTCTTGTCTAGAACAAAAAACCGGGGAGGTTGGGGGCTAAGAAACCTTCCTTTATTCAACTCAACGCTTCTTGCAAACACTCTTTGGCGCTCCTTGACTCATGAGGGCCTATGGCATAGCATCCTCCTGGAAAAATATTTAATCAACTCCTTGGTGGTAACTTTGTTTCTAAAACCATCCCATAAACCACGTGCAACCTCCAACTTTTGGACTGGTCTCTCCAGCAACCTACATGTGATTCTTCATTGGCTAAGGTGGTGTCTGGGCTCGGGCTAGCAGATTTTGATAGGTAGAGAAAAAATCGTCGGGCTGGAGGATCACTCCCTTCTCTCGACACCCTTGATTTCACACCTGAGCATTAACAATTACTCTGTTTTAGCGCATCTGAGAGTTACCTCCAGTGCGACTTCCTTTCCGGATCAATGGCTAAGCAACGATACGCTCGGCCTCACGTGATCTTTAGCAATAGAGTGGCATTTATACTATATTGATTTAGGAGGAGTAGGCGTCTTGCTAAGGAATACGACGGAATCCCTGGTGTGGACTGGGGGTGATTCCTCAGGCACAATTTCATAAAGAACATCTACAAGGCCCTCATAAATTTTATGGATTTCCCACTTGTCAACGGTTGGATGAAAACTCTTTGGAAATGGAAGTTGCAATTAAAAATAAAACTATTTCTGTGGCTGGCAGCAAACCACAAAGTACTCACTTGGGATTCGCTTCAGAAAAAGGGCTGGGAGGGCCTAGGGATTTGCCTCCTTTGCAATTGTAATTCATAAGACATTGATCACGTCCTTATTCATTTGCCTTTCTCAAAATAGGTGTGGAACGACTTATATTTTCTTTATCATTTAAAACAAAAGTGGGAAGGTATTACCCTCATGGATTTTTTTAATAGTTGGTCAACTAAAAATTCGACACCTCTCAGCTTGGCATCGATGGTGTGTTGGCACATTTGGTTAGAGAGGAACCTGACTTTATTTGAAAACCGATCACCCTCACTTTCTGCAATGCTGCACATGATTTATGTTTCTTACTCCTGGAAGCCTTCAACACTCATTGCTAAACCAATCAGAACTTGTAATTTTGTGCAGCATGAGGGGTTCACTTTGGCTTTCCTTGATGGAACAACCCTTTCCAATGGCGAGTGTTGCGGAGCGGGAGGCACTTTAAAGTTTCAGACATCAAAGGTAATTAATTGGTTCATTAACTGTGGAGCTGGAACAAATACAAAAGCGGAGCTCATGGGTTTGTGGGCGATCCTCACTTTGGCTAATCATTGCTCGATCGAAAAACTTCAAGTCTTGGGTGACTCAAAGGTAATTATCAATTGGATAAATAAAAGTAGGCTTCATGCGGTTTACTTTGAAGGTTGGAAACTGAAAACAATAGAACTGGCCGCTACCTTTCAAGACATAAGTTTTCACCACATCTACAGGGATCGCAACAAAGAAGCTGACAGTCTCTCAGAGAGGGCACTCAAGGAACCTGAAGGTAGATTGACTTTATTTCACTGGGAAAATGGAACTAAAAGCCATCACTCTCACCTTAATATTTTTTAACCTTAAGTAGTTGTTGGGGCTGAGTTTGTAGCGGAGCTTTGACCGGATTTATTTCTGGTGAAGTTTTTATTTCTAAGTATTTTCATTTATGTATCTTCTGGAATAGTAGTGACCGTCTCTTTTGTGAATTTGATTTGGGTTTCAGATTTGAGAATCAAGGCTGACCTGTAAGGGCAGGCCTATGAATCTTTTCGCTGTGTAAATGAAATTATATCAATATAATTTTGAGAAAATTCTTTGTTTGAAAAAAAACGTAAGGATGGAATTTGATAGATAATATAGGTGTCAACTATTTTGAGAAGGATTATCCTTTTTTTCAAATTCTAATTGTGGTATCAAAGAAAATGTGAAGGTTGGATAAGTTTTATTTTTCAAGTTATTTTTGCAATTAATTTTTTTCTTTATGTAATGAGAAATAAATATTAATAAATATAAAATAACAAGTTATTTGGTTCTAGATTATGACCTAAAATTATTTCTACTTGGTTAAGAGTTCATTTTCCTAGAACATAAGGAAACATGTTAATGATTCGGGTCATTCTAGGTGGTTTGTATTTCCTTGAATAACAATGATGAGTTACTGCACATTCATGGATAGAAACTAGTGATGATAGTCTCCACTACTGACTTTTACTGGTTGATAAGTGAATTATAATAAGTTTTTCCATTGTATATAAAAAAAATATTTTGTAACTTATAAGTTGTTGTTGCATTGAATATTTATATTGGTTTTTGATAGCATTAAATTCAGTACAGGACCAACTACAATGAATTTGGAAACACTTAACATCAAAACTTGACCTTCATAGCAACCTCACACACCACATCTACAATAGGGATGCGAATTGCACCATCATTCTTAATAAAATGTTATGCAAAGATATTAGAGAGTGCATACATCTCATCTGGGAAAAAACAAAATGCATGTTTATATTCATTTTTTGGACGTGGCATGGATAGAGAGTGTAATATTGCTAAAATGATGTTAGTTTTACATCTCATATGGGAAAAAACAAAGAAAATGCATGTTTATATTCATTTTTTTGACGTGGCATGGATAGAGAGTGTAATATTACTAAAATGATGTTAGTTTTTTTAGCATGGTTGCTAGCTTGACACCCTTTTCTCTCAAAGTTGAGACTTCAACTTCTAAAAGTTTGTGGACTAAAAAAGTTCAATAAAAAAACAAATACAATTAAAAAAATAGTTCTCAATTTATCAAACAAATACAATTTCACTTTACTTTATTTTAAATTTCACACCCCCATGAGACAAAATATAATAAATTCCATTTAGTTTATTAAAAGTATCAATTTAATCCAAAATTTAATAAAATAAATAAAATTTTCCTTTTTCCAATGTATTTCCCTCAATTAAATACCACAATCCAAATCAACAAACATTAAATACCACAATCCAAATCAACAAANGACCAACTACAATGAATTTGGAAACACTTAACATCAAAACTTGACCTTCATAGCAACCTCACACACCACATCTACAATAGGGATGCGAATTGCACCATCATTCTTAATAAAATGTTATGCAAAGATATTAGAGAGTGCATACATCTCATCTGGGAAAAAACAAAATGCATGTTTATATTCATTTTTTGGACGTGGCATGGATAGAGAGTGTAATATTGCTAAAATGATGTTAGTTTTACATCTCATATGGGAAAAAACAAAGAAAATGCATGTTTATATTCATTTTTTTGACGTGGCATGGATAGAGAGTGTAATATTACTAAAATGATGTTAGTTTTTTTAGCATGGTTGCTAGCTTGACACCCTTTTCTCTCAAAGTTGAGACTTCAACTTCTAAAAGTTTGTGGACTAAAAAAGTTCAATAAAAAAACAAATACAATTAAAAAAATAGTTCTCAATTTATCAAACAAATACAATTTCACTTTACTTTATTTTAAATTTCACACCCCCATGAGACAAAATATAATAAATTCCATTTAGTTTATTAAAAGTATCAATTTAATCCAAAATTTAATAAAATAAATAAAATTTTCCTTTTTCCAATGTATTTCCCTCAATTAAATACCACAATCCAAATCAACAAACATTAAATACCACAATCCAAATCAACAAAATATTAGAATTGCAAATGCGGAAAACACAATTCACATAAGACAATCAACAATCACGAAGATTAACAAACACAAATTTTACGTGGTTCACCCTAGATTTGGGCTACACCCACCAAGCAAAGGTATCAGTTGTCTTATTTTTCAGATCATGGAGATTTACAACAACTTCAGTCATACATCTCACTCACTCTAAGCCTCTATGGGAATAAATTATTTTATAGAAATACACAGTTACATAAGAACCGACTATTGAATGCGCTCTCACCCATATTCTAACTTGGTCTCATTAGTTACAACAACCGCTGAATAATAGGATCTAAAATCCATTCCTAGAGGAATTCGTTGTCACCAAATTCCAACAATATCCACCTTGACAACAATTAAACCGATACCTTGCTCCTTCTTTTGTTCATCACCTTTTCTGCAAGCCAAGAGAAGCCAAGCACCATCGTAGCTTCTCTAAAAGTACTGGTTTTGTGAACATGTCTGAGCAGTTCTCTTTTGTATGAAATTTTTCAAGAGAAACTCCACCTTCATCAATGACCTGTCTTACAAAATGGTACTTAATAGGAATATGTTTAATTTTACTGTGGTATGTTGGATTCTTGGCCAAGTGAATAACACTTTGACTATCACAAAGTAGCTTTAGTTTGTCCTGCATCCTTCCAAACTCACCAAACAAACCTTTTAACCAAACCGCCTCTTTGCAAGCATGTGAAGAAACTATGTATTCTGCTTCGGTAGTGGATAAAACAACAATGCTCTGTACATTTGGCATCCAAATAATAGCTCCACCTGCAAGAGTAAAGACATATCCTGAAGTTGACCTCATTTTTTCCAAATCACCTGCAAAATCAGAATCAACATATCCATAGACTAACTCATGACCACCGTTATAGGTGATACAGTAATCACTTGTGCCCCTCAGATACCGAAGAACCCATTTCACTGTTGCCTAGTGCTCTTTACCTAGATTTGCCATATATTTGCTGAGAATCCCAACCGCATGTGAAATTTTTGGTCTTGTACTTACCATCGCATACATTAAACTTCCTAATGCATTAGCATACGGTATTCGAGACATATGCTCCTTTTCTTCTTTTGTATTAGGACATAAACTTGAAGAAAGCTTAAAATGGGAAGCTAAAGGTACAAAAATTGGTTTCACATTGTTCATACCAAACCTCAAAAGTATTTTTTCGACATACTTTTGTTGTGACAACCAAAGCTTACCATTCCTCCTGTCTCTGAATATCTCCATGCCTAAAATCTGCTTTGTTTCTCCTAGATCTTTCATATCAAACATCCTAGCCATTTGAGCCTTTAACCCGTTGATCTCAGTTATGCTTTTGATTGCTAAAAGAATATCACCAACATACAATACTAAGATAATGAATATGCCATTATTCAATTTCTTAAAGTAAACACAATGATCATACTGACTCCTTGTATAATTTTGGCTCATCATGAAAGAGTCAAATTTCTTGTACCATTGTCTGGGCGTCTGCCTCAGACCATACAATGATTTCTTGAGCCTGCAAACAAATTTATTGTTGCGATTCTGAACGAACCCTTCAGGTTGTTCCATGTAAATATCTTCATCCAAATTTCCATGTAATAAAGCTATCTTAACATCTAGCTACTCCAACTCCAAATCAAGTAATGCAACCAATGCTAACATACTTCAAATTGAAACGATTTTAACAACTAGTGAGAAAATCTCATGAAATTCAATACCTTCTTTCTGAGAATATCCTTTTGCAACCAGACTTGCTTTGTACCTTTCTACCTTATCATCAACACCCTTCTTCAGCTTGTAGACCCACTTGCAACCTACAATTTTCATGTCTCTTGGAAGTTCTACTAGGTCCCATGTAGCATTCTTCGCTAATGCATTCATTTCATCCTTCATTGCTTCTTTCCATTTTTCACTATTAGAACCCTCCACGGGTCCCTGATAGCATGAAGGTTCATCATCATTAGTACTTAAAGAAACTAATGAAACAAAATCATCATACCCTCTTCGAGGATCTCTGACCCGTGTACACCTCCTTAGGGAAGTTTGTGGCTCATCCACAATATGTTGATTGTCGTCATCATCCATATTTTCCTCTGCAAGAACCTCTTCATGAACTTCTTCAGAAACTTGTTCATGTTCACTTTCATTTGTAGTTGAACGAGTTTCAAACTGAATCTATTGATATTTCAGTACTTCTACCTATTTCATTTGACCATTTACATCTGATTTGATGAGTGACGATTCATCAAATATTACATCTATGTTAATAGTGATCTTGTGGGTAGTAGGATCCCACAACTTGTACCCCTTAATACCATCACCATATCCAACAAAGATAAGCCTTTTTTTATTTTGGATCTAATTTAGAACGCCGATGTTTCGGAATTAGAGCATAGGCTTCACAACCAAAAACTTTAAGATTAGAATAATTACAAGGGTGACATTTCCATACCTCTTCAGGAATCTTTCACTCTATTGTTGTTGATGGTGATCGATTCACCAGATAACAAGTTGTAGTTACTGCTTCTGCCGACAATTCGTTCTGCAAGTTGGCCTTACTAAGCATACTCCTTGCTCTCTCTAGAAGAGGCCTGTTCATGCGTTCAACAACTCCATTTTGCTTAGGAGTATAGGAAGTGGTTTTGTGCCTATCAATCCCAAACTCCTTGCAATAGTTCTCAAATTCCATTGACGTAAATTCACCACCATTATCAGTTCTTAAACATTTAATGGACCTACTAGTGCTCTTTTACACTCAAGCTCTAAACTGCTTGAAAACTGTAAATACATCAGCCTTTCTCTTCACCATATAGATCCACACCTTACTAGAGAAATCATTTATAAAAGTAACAAAGTATGTTGATCCTCCATAAGAAACAATAGGGGATGGTCCCCAAACATCAAAATGGATATAATCAAGGATTCCTTCACTGGTGTGACTTCTGGTTTTAAATCTCTGCCTATTCTGTTTTCCATAAATACAGTGCTTGCAGAAATCTAACTTTAAAGACTTTAGACTAGGAAGTAACTTGCGATCAGATAATACCTTCAATCCTCTTTCGCTCATATGGCCCAACCGTTGACGCCACAGTTGAACATAATCACTCTCATTCTCGGATACAACTGTCGCATGATCTAGCTCGGTTCTTCCTTCTAATAGAAACAGGTTTCCAACCTTCTTCGCCTTCATGACCAGTAGGATTCCTTTGTAGACCTACATAAATCCACCTTGAACAATACTTTTATATCCTCCAATATCTAAGACTCCCGAAGAGATTAGGTTCTTCCTTAGCTCAGGTACATGTCTCACATCAGTTAGTATCTTAACAGATCCATCAAACATCTTAATTCTAATGCTACCAATTCCCACAACTTTACATGATTTATCATTTCCCAAGTAAACAATTCCATCATCTATAGAATGGTTAGTAATAAACCAGTGTCTATGAAGACACATGTGATTTGAAGCACCAGAATCTAATAACCATTGTTGATCATATTGTGAAACAACACTAATTGATAAAACTTCATCAGTCATACCTGAACCTGTTGTTGAACCTGTTTCAGTTGCATTTTCTTCATCCATCTCTTTTGGAGGGTCTTCTTTAGAGGCTTGTTGTCTCTTCCAACAATCCTTCTTCAGGTGTCTAGATTTGCCACAAAACAACACTTAAGTTTTCTCTTCTTTCCCTTCGACTTTGACCGAGAGAAATCCCTTTGAACATGTCCTCTTTCCTTAGGTCTTCCTCTGACCACCATCGCCTCAGATGTAGAGGTTTCAAAATTGGATTTCTTCCTTGTTTCCTCAGACAGTAAAGCTCCAACAATAACATCAAACTCAATACTTTCTATTGAACTGAAACTAATAGAGGTAACAAAGTGATTCCATGACTCGGGCAAAGAACACAAAAATGTAATCGCCTTATCTTCAGATTCAAATTTCACTCCCATGCTAGTCAATTGGACTAAAAGAGTATTAAAAGTATTTAAAGGATCAACTATTTTCATACCTTCCTTCATGCGCAAACTGTACAATTGTCTTTTCAGGAAGATCTTGTTCGGCAAGGATTTCGTCATATACAAGCTTTCCAGCTTCGTCCACAAACCGACTATTGTCTTCTCCGTAACAATGTTGAATAGAACATCATCGACTAAACACAGACGTATGACATTCAATGCTATCACATCGATCTCTTCCCACTCTTCATCTAAAATGGTCGCAGGTTTCTTTGATTTTCCCAAAAACGCCTTCACCACGCCTTGTTGCATGAGCAGATCGTGCATCTTCACCTTCCAGATCTCAAAATTGTTTTTGCCATTAAACTTTTCGATTTTGAACTTAACACTCTGAGTTTTCGTCATTAGAAAAAAAATATTCGAAAACCACTACTTATACAACCAAACCCCTTTTATATAAAAAATAACCTTATACTTAAAGGTTGAACCCAAAAACTAAAACTAATAATGAAAAGGTTTTAAAAATATTTAAAAACAAATTATTTTATACTTACCAAATCCTCAAAAAAGTTCAACTCTTTAAAAAAAATATTTTAATATCCCTTATGCAAACCATTAAGTGCAAAATCAAAGCGCAATTAAAATATTCGCACCATTCCATTTGTTAACCCTTAATACCATTCAACCATTAAATATTCGCACCTTTTAAAAAACCATGCAAATTTTGTATTGGATATTTGACGCTCCCATCCAGCAGTTAGACCAACGTTGTGTTGGAAAACACGAACTTCATTCAGGCCACTAATAAATCAACGCTCCCATCCAGCAGGGACCCCAATGCTGATGCAAAAGTCAGCGCTCCCACAAAGAAAAAATGAAATCGTGCCCCCTCAACACGGACTCCTCAACGCTGATGTAAACCAACAGAGCTCCCAGTACCAAACGACCCACGCACTGATCTGTTGCACGCTCCTTCACCTTGCTCAGTCCATGCGCACCAATCACCTGTCCATGCTTTACGCTCACACAACAATGCTTTTCTCCACAGCCAAAACGATTTCTTGAGTTTCTGATACTATTTATTAGAATTGTAAATGTGGAAAACACAATTCATACAAGACAATTAACAATCATGCAGATTAATAAACATAGATTTTACGTGGTTCGCCCTAGATTTGAGCTACGTCCACCAAGAAAGGTATTGGTTGTATAAACATAGATTTTACGTGGTTCGCCCTAGATTTGAGCTACGTCCACCAAAAAAGGTATTGGTTGTCTTATTATTCAGATCATGGAGATCTACAACAACTTCATTCATACATTTCACTCACTCTCAACCTCTACGAACATAAATAAATTTATAGAAATACACAGTTACATAAAAACTGACTATTGAATATGCTCTCACCCGTATTCTAACTTGATCTCATTAGTTACCACCAACCCCAAATAATAGGAGCTGGCGCAGTTGCTTATGGGAGCGCCTCTACCACCGCTGTGTGTATGGACAAGGCGCTCAATACGGCGTCTCAAGTAGATCTTGTGGCCGCAGTGGTCTGTCATGCCGGAAAATCGCAGAAATTACTCCGCCAGCTTTATAGTTTACATTACTCCTCCACGCCTAGCAGCCTGGAGGTTCCAGCCATTGACCTGTTTA
>SNQJ01S0025574.1:0-18212 GCA_010110895.2 Picea sitchensis
GAAATAATAGGTGTGCTCGTTTAACCATAGACAATATAGCAATATTGTCACCCAACCATAGGCCGAAGCCACCCCCGAGCACCTTAACCTTGACAGAGAATAATTCTGGAAGCAAACCCTAGGCCTAATAGCCAATCAATGTAACGTACCTCTCTCTAGAGCTAGCACACAAGGCAGAAAGTCCAAACCATAACCAATAGAAAGTCCAAGCCTAAACCGAGAATATAGGTTGCAGTAGTTGCGGTTGCGACTACTCTCCAGACTTGCGCACTTACTCAATTTATGTAGTGCGCACTCTTACATTTCTGCACTTGCGACTTGTGTGTGTCAAATAAGCTCTGGCGTCATGTATTTATACTGCTCCTCCTTAGATGTCTGGGCCGACTTCTCATTCTGGAGGCTAAAAACTCAATATTAAATATTTCCTTTTGCTGACTTGTCTTCTAGGGTTATGTCCAATGCTTTAGGGGTTCTTCTTGCTTCCTGGAATATTCTATTCTTGTCAGGGTTACATGTGGAGGTTAATACCTCTCGCAGCTACCATAATATCAACATCTATCACGTATGAGGGCATGTGATTAGCATTTAATCAAGAGCACCAAGCCCTTTATGTATCCCAATGTTGGTGGTGTTGATTGTTCAACTCCTTTGTGATCCTGGCATTAGGAGGGAGCTAATCCTCAATGGTTAGACTATTTAGAATAGACTGTGACACTTTGCAGAAAGCAATAAGGATGCAGACAGAAGCATGGACTCTCTCAGATAGAGGGAGATGATTACAGAATTCCAAAAGAAGAGAAAGCATATTGCTCATTCAGGCATGAAGTTGGGAATCGAGATTAGGAGGGAGCTAATCCTCAATGATGTGATCCATTAAAGAACCCGTGAAGACTATGAAATACGTGTCCATGTCCTTCATGGAAGTAGCAGCACATGTTCAGCCTGACTCTAGAAAAAGTCTTCTTCAAAAAGAAGCCTTGAGTACCCTTGGTTGTCCATCTACATTTATGTTCCTATAACGAAAGGAAGAAGTTGGAACCTTCAGGAAGGAAGGACATAGAATCTATAGAAGATTCCATGGACTCCAACGTTGAAGAGGAACATGAGGAAAAACATGAAGATTCCAAGAAAGAGAGAAAAGCCAGAACAACCAAGTGAACCAGTTATTATGTCAAGAATCATAAGACTACCAGCATGGTATGAACCCACTAGAA
The DNA here is from genome assembly GCA_010110895.2 of Picea sitchensis. Taxonomy (NCBI): domain Eukaryota; kingdom Viridiplantae; phylum Streptophyta; class Pinopsida; order Pinales; family Pinaceae; genus Picea; species Picea sitchensis. The sequence continues at coordinate 1,215 of SNQJ01S0025574.1, forward strand.
GCAGTCAAGTAGAAGGAATGGAAGGAAGTTGTGATGAAGAAAAATTTATGTGAGAAATTGGGAAAAAGACTTATGAATGGAAGCATTGATAGATATAAGGCAAAGATTCAGAACTAGAGGATTCTCCCAGAAGGATGGAGAAGACTATGATGACAGCTTGTTCCAGTAACCAGATATACCTCTACTTGAGCCATTATATCTCTTGCAGTATCCATGGGTTGGAGTTTACATCAGATGGATGTAAAGACTATTCTTCTCAACAAAGTAATTGAAGAAGAAGCATATGTAGATCAACCTCAAGGTTTTGAGGTATACCAGAAAGAGACCCATGTATGCAGATAGAAGAAGACCTTGTATGGATTCAAGCAACTTGGTGCAGAGCCTCTCATGTGCAGCAGAAGCGTGGTGAAAACTTCCTATAACAAAGGAAGTGTATCGAAATGGTTCTTCAGAAGCCTAGGATGATGGATTGCAAATCCATGGAAAAACACCCATGATGACAGATCTGAAGAAGTTGAGAGACTCTGATCAAGTAGACCCGTCCCTGTATCGAAAATTGAATGGCTCGTTAATGTATTTGGAGAATACTCAGCCGGATATTTGCTTTGCTATGAAAATAGTTACAGGTGGAACCTAGCCATGAGAATTGAATAATTGTAAAGCATGCCTTGAAATATCTTCGTGGGACATTTGAGTTATGATATACAACTGCATGGATTTATCGATTCAGATTGGGCAGGGAGTGCAAATGACAGAAGAAGTGCTTCTTGGATATGTTTCAATTTGAGCTTTGCCACGATATGCTAGGCTAGTAGGAAACAGAAGTTTGTTGCACTCAGCACTGCAGAAGCAGAGTATATTGCAGCTTGTGATGCTTGTACGGAAGCAGTGTGGCTCTGTAAGTTGGTTTCTGGACTGTTTGATCAGGTGTTGGATTCGACCGTGATATATTGTGATAACCAGAGCTGTGTGAAGCTCTCAAAGAACCCGATGTTCCATGACAAGTCAAAGCACATTGAGATCAAGTACTATTTTCTCCGTGATAAATTCCAGAGGGGAGAAGTAGTTCTCCAGTATATCTCCACCAATGAGCAGATAGTAGATATTTTTGGTAAATCCTCTGTCCAAGATGAAAAGTTTGCGTACTTAAGGGACAAACTGAGACTCGTGGAGATGACTTCCTTATTGGAAAGGGAAGTGATTACTCCCCAGGTTGAGAGGGAGCACTAATATGTTATTGATATATGGACAGTCATTTTCCAGTTTGGAAAATGGTCCAGGTTGGGCAATCACTTTCCAGTCCAAAAAGTGGTCCAGGATTTCTGAGGGACAGCCATTTTTCCAGTTCGAAAAATGATTCAGAATGGATAGTCATTTTCGTAACCTGAGGGACAGCCATTTTTCCAATTCGGAAAATGATCCAGAACGGATAGTCATTTTCGTAACAAAAATGGTCCCACAAATTGTTGATGTACCATAGACAGTGATTCCCCTTGTCGCCAGTGTGGGGGAATGGTCTAGGACAATCATTCTCCTTGGCAATCACTCTGAGAAGTGGTCAAGAAGAATGGTCCGCCTCTTCGGGCAGTCATTCTTTCGAAGTTCACAGTTGTGAGCAGTTTCGGAGAATGGTCCGATATAGGAGGTTGGTGCACAACAGTCATTTCTATAGGAAATGGTTTGGACAGTCATTCCCTAGGACAGACTCATTCTCTCCAGGTTGCACTGTGATTAGTGTCGGAAGAATGGCCCAATTAGGTTGAATGGTCCAAGTTCAACAATCAGGGACAGGCATTCCCTAGGGCAAACTCATTCTCTCCAGGTTGCACTGTGATTAGTGCTGGAAGAATGGCCTAGTTAGGTTGAATGGTCCAGGTCTAGAAATCAGGGACAATTATTCTTCTATGCTTGGGAAGAATAGTCCAAATAGCCTATGGATGTTGTTTAAATTTCGAGGCTAGATGTTCTTCCAGATCTCAAAGATGTGAGTGGAAGTATGGCCCAGATGACTCAGTTTGTATCATGATATTGTTTATGCAAGTTGATATCAGATGATATGATTGTTGTAGACACTGTATGTCTCTGGACAGTAGTTGTATGCTACTGTGGTGGATATGATCCACCGGCAGTGACTATGTGTCACTGGTTAGTAGCAGTGTGCTACTAGGAGTGGTTGCGTACCATTGGATAGTAGTTGTATACTACTATGAATAGACACAGTTGTGTTCTATTGGATGGCATTGCTCTGATTGCCATGGAGACTATCTAGTTGGATAGTGATCATGGTGCTCGTGATTTGATGCCAAAAGACAGACACCATATATGTTACTCCTGCATCTGTCCTCTTGTCCTCGCAACAAGCATACATTATCTATAACACTACTTGATTGTTTTCATGAAATTTACTAATAATACCATTTAATACACCATCTTTAATAATTGGTAAAATGACATTCAATGAGATTACCTTATTTTTTGTAGTTATCTGATTGACTCAACACAATGAAAACTGAGTTTAGTATTTAAACGTTTTCTCTAATATTGATTTGAAGAGAGTTCAAGTGTTACTGCTGAAACTTTTCCTTTTGTATCACTTTTCTTTCTTCTTTTGTATCTCTTTCTTTTTGATACTTGGGAGTTTCTGTGGCTCTCCCACACTACTGTTATGACTTGTGGTACTCTTTATTCCCAATGACCTATTTTTTTACCTATTTCTGGTCACTCTAGGGCATTAAGGAAAAAAAATTTACCTATATCTTGAGAAGAGGAAAAAATTTTATGGAAATTTTCTTTGATTTGTCAACAATGATGGGAGCTGTCTGATCTGACATGTTGGCTCTTCTATCATGGGTGGGAAGAGAAAGAAAAACCTTGTACAATACTTGTATATTTTTGTAATTCTGTAACATAAAACTCAGTTTTTCACAAATAATTAAATAAAGATGCAAACCTTTCATTTTATTTTACTTTTTCAAAAAATTGACGAGTAAAAGTGAAAAGCTTTGTTAAATATCTATTTTATTTTCCAGCTTTGTAAATAACTGCTTGATCATATAAAACATATTTTTCGAAAAAAAAATATGTTTATCTTAACTCCCTTGTTTTTCTTATTCATTTATTCTAATACCAGCACTTGAGGCGGTACCAACTATGACATGTTTAGATTTTTCAATATCTTCAGTATTCAGAACAGAAAGTACTTTTTGTATTCTCGACTCACCAACCTCACCCTTGTTGAGATTTGGGTATCTTGGAAAGTGGTCCCCTTGTGTTTGTGAGTCTCTAAACACAAAGGGGGAGACTATTACCCTTATACCTTTACTTTATGTTCTAATTTCACATTGACTTAGGAGACGTAAGTCATAATGTGAAATTTCTCACTTAAGTCATAAAGTGACAATTAATTCACAAAGTGGGTGAATTAATAGACATAAAGCAAACTATGGAAACTTGAGTAAAGTGGGTTTCCAAGTGAGATTTATGAGAAGTGATCTCACCCATTTATTAGATTTGGCTAGATCTAATCTAGGCCATTGATCTTTCAGGTTTGGCCAAAGAGAGGCTAAAGGCGGCAAAAGGGTAAGGATGAGATTCATTATTCACTTGAGAGAGTTGAGTGAGGAGGAAGAGAGCAAGTGACGGTTTGGAGAAGAGAGGCACACTTGGAGAAGAAGGGCGCAAGCTTCAAGGAGCGAGGCGCACTAGTTCATGAGAGACTCATGGAGGAGGGCGCAATTAGTGAGAAGCTAAGTGCACAAGCTATCTTGGAGGAGGTTGCTTGAGAGGAGGGAGCCCTCATGTGATAGGGTGCGCAAGAGGTCAGGCAAGGGCACATTTCTTGAAAGAGGCGCACAAGAGAGGAGTAGGAGCGCAAGCTTTGTGAGGAGGGGTGCACTTGAGGCTAAGTGCGCACAAGCAAAGGGAAGAGGGCGCTACTACTCATTGTGAGCATTCTAAAAATGGGCAAAAGCAAGGCAAAGGCAAAGGAAAAGCATAACAAGGTGAAGAGGGTGCACCTAAGGCAAAGAGCGCACTCTTCAAGGGCTAGCAGGCACAAGTTTTGAGGAACTCCATTACAAGCTTGAGGATAAGATTGGATTGTATCAAGTTCCTTGTGTATTTACTTGTTGTAGTATTTTCTTTGAGATCTCCAATATATATATATCTTACTGGTTTTCCCCATGGGGGTTTTTCCAGGGTCATGTTGACCAAAAACCACTTGTGTACATTTGTCATGGTTTGCTTATTACTTTCAGCTGTAGGTTGTTAAAGATCCTAGAGGTGTGTTTGATGTTTAATGCATGTTATTGAAGGCTAACTTGGACAGCAAAACCATCTATGATTTATCCTTATAACAAGAGGCATTAAAGAGCATCAAACCAAAGTTTTGTGGGCAGATTTCAAGAGGGTAAAGTTCATATTTAGTGGGCTGTTTTGAACAGCGAGAAGGCTGTCCTAAAACAGCGAGAAGGCTGTCCTAAAACAGCGAGAAAAACAGTTTGAAAGTACCCAAGCTTAGTGCCCAACAAGAGGTCAAATGACAGGCCTGTTGGGAAGCCCATAGAACCTCAGAAAATCTTCAACCCTTATAAGAGGTGCATTCTCACCAACTGAACGCATGAGTCACTAGGACATTCTAAATGTTGTTGAATACATTGTTGCAAATATTATTTGTGGAAATATATTGCCAAGGGTCCGGAGAGAAACTTACCAGAAATATCGGGGAAAATATTGGAAATTATCAGAAAATATCACCAAGAATAAACTTAGACCGAAGAAATCTGAAAATATCGAACAGACTGACAACCTGAAAAACTCGGGAGAAATTGGAAATATTGGGAGAAATTGGAATATCGGGAGAAATCGGAGATATTTGCAACATTGGTTGAATATTATTGCTCTAAATATTAGGAGAAAGTATAAGTGTTAAATTATAATTGTGTTTCAATAAAAACTTAAGAAGTTGAACAATTCTGACCCTTTTAATTGCCATCCAAGCTTGTTGCCATCGCTTTTCACCCTCCTCACCGGGCCAAGGCATATTTGCACTCTGCATCTTTTCTTTCAGTTCATCGACCTGGAAATGAAGGAAACTAATTTTATTCTTGTAATAAAAATTGCTACAATTTCTCTAAGCCTCAGTAAAGAAAAATTAGTAGCTCGAGAAATAATAACTCTAATTCTATCTCTTGTAAAGTTATCATCCTATACCAGCACTGTTCAATGTTGTTGACAAAACCTCGTTACCATATACCAGTGTTATATTATGAATAGGATTTGCTATGTAGTAATAATGAATTAAATGACTTTTACATATCCATGCCAAGTAATGGGAAAATCCCTCCACTTATCTACCAGACAAGCTCATGTATTGCTTTTTTAAGGTATAAAGCATACCAATTGAGAAGGTGCATCCATTTGCAGAACAATTTCTCGAATTTCGTCGAGTTTGCTGAAGTCTCCTTTGGCTACAAGTTTGCCCAGAGCTTCTATTTTTTCAGCAACACCCTGCATATCCATATCAGAATTAGAATTATGTACAAAAAACACCAGACTATTCAACTACACAACATTTCAAAGCATCAAATTCTAGTTAACCTCTGTTTATGGACTAGTGCTTAGTTCTGTTATAAAGGAAATAAATAAACAAGTACATGGCCTGTGGAATTCCTGTCAGCAAGTGTCACTCCATAGTATTTCCAATGAAGTACTATTTTGTTTTTTCATGGCTACTTTTGCTAAGTAATTTTCCATGGTCAAACCTAAATGACTACCACTATACCTTGTTCATATCTTCTGATAGAACCTTCTCAAACACACCAAATGGTAGGGCAACTGACACAGGAACTCGCACCCATGAAGGCACTTTCCCTCTCAAATAAGCAATATTACGAGATTTAGCTCCAACCTGGAGGATGCAAAATCATCACCAAAACATTAAACCAGATAATGGAACAATGTGAAAGCAAACAATGCATACAGAAAGAAGCAGGCAATCTATAGAATACTTTGTGGCATATAAATTCTCCTGCTATATTCAACTCAAAAGAGCATCTTGCATGGCTGGTTAATATTTTTACTCGAGCTGTTGAGTCAAAACTGTATGGCCAATTCACTTTACAATAAGAAATTTATAGCAAAAGCTAATCTGACTTTTCAGAGCAAGATAAACATTTCTATTTTCAGGTCATGGGAATGCATACCAGTTCATCGGAAAATTCATCAGCTGAGATTGCATATTTTCCAATGAAATTTTTTTTCTTTAATGCTATTCCTTGAGATACTCCATGCCCTTGGGATAGATTTTCTGAGTCATCCAACACTTCATTACCCTTGATTTCACTGCATCCAACCACCAAATGAAAAACAATGAAATAATATCCAATGGCAAATATAAAAAGAAAATAATTTTAGACCTAAAGTCAAAACAATAAAATTAGCACGTACGTATAAACTAGGTCTGATGAAGTAGGCCATATTGACAATGCCTTTCCTTTCTTTGCTCGAAGGTCATCAAGAATGTTTGGATCAAAGCACGTTGCAAAGCACACCTGAAGGGTTGCAGAACTTGAAGTTATATGGCAATGAATTAATTTCACAAGATACTATGCACTCCCAAATTAATTAGTATTTACTAATTAGATGAACACATGACCATATTTTATCCCATCAAATATTGGTGCATATCATGAAAAACCTTGCTATTCCTTGCCCGCACTGAAACATGAGATAAAACATCTGGCATGTCAGGCGTCAAAACTGCAACTACACCATCTGGAATTTCTTCCTCTCCCTTTACTCTGTTTGCTACTAAGATTGTTTGCCGGCCATAGACTTCATTTTGAACTTTAGCTAATTCATCAACTGTAATAACAAATCCACGCACTTCCACTGGACTGATCACCTGCCAACTGTCCAAAGGTTTGGATATATGTTACAATTTTTCTAGAAGAAATTTCTCTCTATATGCTTTTCAACCACTGTAGCTGTCCAAACTACAGTCAGATTAATTTCCAGTTCACTAACATCTCAGTTAATACAAGTAGTGCACTCTCACAACATCTTTATAATGCAATGAAGTTATTGAGATAACAGTAGTCTCGGAATATATAATTAGATAAAATAACCTGCCAAGATGTGCAATATTCCGAAGAATGGGATCAAGGCGGTTGAGAAGCAAAGAAAGAGAGGCAGCTGAGCCAGCCCGTATCATTTCTTCCGTGAAGATGCTTATCTGCAAGCACAAAAATAGGCATTCATTAAACTAGCAATATATATTTCACACAAATGTTGTATCATCAAGCCAAATTGGAATCCTACAGGAAATCACAAGGAGATGATGTCTTTACATAAATGTTTTACAAGCAGATATATCATTAACTAGGAACTTTGACAGCATGCAATCCTACAGAATCTTTTAGCTAATGCAAATACATACTGCTGACTGATCTACTCCAAGCAAACCACCAAGGTACTCAGCACTCGGTTGCAAAATTTTCTGGTAGTGCTCAGCCTTCTCAGTAAGTGCAAGTCTTGTCCGATCAAGCACAGCCTTAGCATACAGTGCCCACTGATCTGCTTTAGAATTACATAAATCGAGCGTACGATACCAATCCTTGAAAGAAAAAATACAGGCCCTGTTAAATGATGAACCAAGACTAGAAACTTTCCAAAATTCTATAAACATCCATGATATGCACTAAATACAACAATAATATGCCAGTTCTTTGAATATGCATGATATGCACTATATACAGAACTCTCATTCCAAATTGATCGATTTTGAGAATGACAACCTAGATTTTAAAAATAACAACCTAGAAATCAGAAACAGAAAGCGTTCTCTAAAGTTTCAATACTTTGCCGGGATTAACTAATGATGTATTAGACTACATAAAATCTTGAAAAATGTATGCAGATTTCAGGATCCATTTTAATTGCAATAAGTTTTTGTTTTTTATACACACACAGACATGCTTATGTCCAAATGTATATTCAGACATACATANGGGATTAACTAATGATGTATTAGACTACATAAAATCTTGAAAAATGTATGCAGATTTCAGGATCCATTTTAATTGCAATAAGTTTTTGTTTTTTATACACACACAGACATGCTTATGTCCAAATGTATATTCAGACATACATACGGACAGTAGGAATTAAAGAATAAATAAACAATAAAAATGAAAGTACTTTAGCATGGCCCAAGAAAGTGGAGGACATGCCAGTATTCAAACAGAATGTTGAACTTGCATACAAAAAAGATGGGAAAAAAACCTTCAAGCAGTATATAAGCTCTTCATTGTTATCTGATGATAGGGATAAATTTTCAAGAACCATCGTAATAAAAAATATAATTTCCTGCATCCAAAAGATAAAGCCAACTTAGATAAGAAAAACATATCCAAAAGAATTATTGTTTAAAAACATCAAAATTGAAACCTGCAATAACATGTTAGGCTATACTGTATATGGATCCCAGGGAACAAAGTTCAGTATTATTTGTCAAATCCGGTTACTTGTAATTTGAAAATCCCATTTTTTTCATCCTTGAGAATAAAAGAGGCAGATAGATGCAGATACCGATGGCTGGGCATTATTCAGCTCCTCAAATCCCCTTTCAATAGCAGTTCTAACAGTCGAGTCAAGAGCAAGATCCAAAAATATGATATCCTTAAGTCGATTATGTGGTTTCAGAAGGCTAGAACGGAGCTCAAACCGTGCTTCCAACAATCCCTAAAGTCACATATATGACAGCATGAGATGACTATCTTTTGAGGAACTAAAAATTACACAAGAGGACGAATGAACCACACCTTAACATGACACTATCTGAATGTGAAATAACAAAGAAAGTAAAGCATGCAACACACCTCCAGAAGAGGGTCAACCCGTTTATCTTCAATATGCTCCAAAATATACTTTAAGAGTCCCTGCTTGTATGCTTGATTATTAGAAAAATTGTGCATAAACATCAAGTTAAAGAAGCTCACTGTATAAAATAGAAAGCACTAAAACAATTTCAAAACACAGGCAACAGATCTTGCTAATAGAAAGAGAATTCTTGGTGAATGAGACCAATAACACATGAAGTGATTAACCCTATTTAGTCATGATCAAATCCAACAATCATTACAAGAGATAACTTCTACAGAATAAATTTAACATGCACTATGACAAAGTGTTCATTACCGGCAGTTCAGAGGATAAACCACTAATAGGGTGAATTTGAACTCCACCCATAAAACCCTGACCCTGCAGTGAAGTACCACGAGCAAAATTTACATATTACAAAATCGAGATTTCAAAATCATAAGAATACAACCAAAGATCAAATATCTTACCTGTGCAGAGTAACCCATGCAAGTTGCAATGGCAGATTCAAGGTCTGCGCCAGAGTGAACTGCCTGCAAAAACCATTGTATGTTAATTTGAAAGAATAGAGCAAACAATAGAATATGCAATGAGAAACAAGAAGATGGCGGAAAAGGCATAAGCCACTTCAACTATATTAATATTGTTACCCATCATATCGGATGAGGCTTGCACTTGTGATTTTCATCACAACACTTGTGAACGGTGTTGGAATCTGGATCATTTGATGGTCTCGCGGTGCATGTGTTCTTTGTCTTAGAGATACTGCTATCCTTTGGTTTTATTGGTGCTTGGGTGTGTTACCATCCTTATACACACCTACAAGCGTGGAGAAGTCTCCAACACACTTGGTGTGTCCTTGGAGGCACAAGCCTAAGTCCAGACCCACTGTCACCTCAATCTGGACCTCTTCCGTCTAGGCTCACTCCTAGGGAAGCCAAGGGGGGTAGACCCTATTTAACTATGTTAAGTTTTGATTAATGATCTAGGAGTTAATTAAGTTATCAATTAGGGAGACCCAACCCAATGACAAGCAAACAATGCAAAACGCAATTCTTTTAATGACGGGCAAACCTTTTCTTTTACAATACAACAAATAGACCAGTGCCTAAATATAACCAAAATTCACTTATTGAGATATGCACATTTAAGATATCTCTATAACTTGAAATAGAGCATGGAATATCTACACAATGAATTAAACAATGAAAATGACCTTTTATGTTAGACAAATATTTCCAAATGAATAAAGAATACTTATAACCAAGAATAAAAATGCTTTAGTAAAATATCCACAATGAAAGAATTTGCTGAAAATTAAATTGCTTGAAAAGTAAAGTTGTTTGGAAAGTAAATAGCAAAACTTGGAATGCAAATGTAGTGAAAGTTGTGTTGGTTGATTTTAGTAAGTTTTTAGGTCTCTCTTGAGCTTAAGGGGATTAAGTGTGAATTGTTGCAATCCTAAGCTATGTGACTACCCCAAGTCCTTATCCCTTCAACCAAAAGGAAGTGTTGGGCGCTCAATAAGAAGAACAAACGAGGTTTTTCCCTAGCTCCACAGGTCAAATCCAGAATGCTTGGGCGCTCAACAACGGGGACACGTAGTGCCGTGAAACCGTCCCCGGCTTCAACCCCTTCTAGCCTCCCAAGTCACCCTATTTTGATGGTTAAAACAATAAAGGTTTGAATGCCTAATTAATCTAGCCACACAGTCCTTTTGCCCTTTCTTAGTTACCCAAGATCCACAAAGTGGCAAGAGGAGGGAATACGAGGCAGAAGGCGGGGCACCAATTTGATTACTTTGCAATAAAAGAGACTAAACTAGCCTTCACGATATTGCAAGGTTGGCAAATCCAAACACAATGCAAGGTGTGGACAAAAATAAATGAAATGACTTGAAAAGTAAAATTAATTAACAACCTCACAACTATGGCACAATGTGGAGGACAAGCCTATCAATTTTGTGCCAAGGTGGGTGAAAGCAAATAACTTAAAAGAAAAGAGTTACACTAGCCACACAACCTTCTCTTTGTGGAAGAAGTGAGGCAAACAATATTAAGTATAAACAGAAAATTAAACTCTAAACTAGCCTTCACGATATTGCATGGATGGCAAAGCCAAGCACTATTCAAGGTGTGGGCAATATGCTACAACTAAATTACAATATCAGATTTTTGTGAATTAGAAATGAGAATGCAAGCCCAAGAGACTCTCTTGGGCTGCTTACAATGCTTTAGAAAGTAAGAAGGGAAAAGGGGTTTGGCACTGTTATCCCCTATCCTAGGGATAACTAAGGAGATTATGTCTCGAGGCCCACAGGTCCTAGACATGGAGTATCGAGAGCCATATGACTTGAGCTTGGCCCTGGAGGGCCCATCTTTTCTTCAGCACCTCCCATCTATCAGCAGTAGCAGCATGCATCCCATCGGCCTGGTTATGAAGTAGCGGTGGGTCTTGCTCCATGAGGTAATGAGTCCAGGTATCACGGTATGTGTCACTCTGATTCTCAAAACATTTGAATATGTACATTGTATTCTCTTTTGTTTCATGACGTTTGCTTGGAAATTATGCCCTTTGACTTGTCCATACCTGGGAGGGATGACAGAGTTCCCTAGTAAGTTGGTTCCCTTAGGGATGAGTTGCCACTGGGTCGGTCTATGAAAGGTCGTCGTCCATTCCTTCCATACTTACCACTTTTCATGATTATCCCTCTCATTTGTCCCCTACATTGGTTCGAGCATTGGTTTTGCCAAGCTAGTAAGGGTTGTACCTTGCCCTGTGGGAAGAAGGAGCTAAAGGCCCAGAGGGTAAAACTAGCTGGAAAAAGTTAAAATCCAAGATGAAACCTTGAGATGCTTCGCCCAGGGATTCTCGAGAAAGAAATAAAGGGCTTCTCAGCAAGAAAAGGGGACCCGTAAAATAAAATAAAACTCAAGGCCTAGTTGGTGGATAGGAGGTCTCATCATGCGCCAGCCTATTAGGTCCATGGGCATGTAGCGATATGACACTACTATTTATTTGGTCACCAAACCAGGGTAGTAGCTCTTGGTGGCATAGCCAAGAGAAAGGGGGTCTCATCACGTGTCATCCTTCTCATTTCCGTGAAATGCTTGTGGGTAACGTTGTCACCACTGGTCACCACGCCAGGGCAGTGTCCCCCGGCTATTCTCTTGAAAGAAAAAGCAATATGACAAAGAGTAAAAAGGCATTGAATGGGCTAGGAAACAATTGCATCCATGACAAGGTGTAGCTCACCCTCTACAGAGGCACCCACATGTAAGACCTATATTTCTCCGTTATCACTGCACCCCTTGCCCAAACATCCCCTACACCATCTCATGCATTTACATGACCTAGATTGGTCTTCACCTGGAAACACCCCCCATCTGAGGAGGATTAGCCCAATAGGACATCCTGAGACCCTCTCCAAACCTGGCTTGTTAAATAGCATAACGTCTTTGAGCATTTATGTGGGTAAAGGGAGTTTTGATACACATGTTTGGGTAACTCGATTATTAGATGTGATTGACATTGCTATGATCCCTGTGACTTATGAGCCCATGCAGGGCGTACTTGTTGTTGTTGCAGGACCATGCCCGACAAACAGGTACATATGGGAAGATAATTAGCTCGGACCTCCATGGAGCTAAAATCTCACCAGATGGATGCTGAGACCCCAACAAAGGGCAGAGGGATACCGGAGGCTTGCACCAGAGAAAAGGGAGGACGTTCCACTAGAGGCACTTTGGCAAGCTGGACCCAGGGGGTCTTTCCCTCCCACCATAACGTTGGCCCTTGAAGGCCCCTGACGTCATCATTCTGAGCCTTGACGTCATCCAGTTGGGGTTTTAGGCATGAGGATGACTTAGTTGGAACGTGTGGCCGTTTCTGAGGGGTTTTGAGCCCTAACGTTTCACTTTGGAGGCCTAACGTTCCAAGAAGGAGCCCAACGTCACCCTAGGAGGGGCATGACATCAGCCCTAAAAGATAAAATCAGGGTTTTAATTGTCAATTTTATGTAAAACTGGATTTTTGATGTAAACTGCCCATGTCGACCTTTTTTGACCTAAAATGTAATTAAAGGTCACTTGTATTTGTATAAATAAGGGGAAAATCTCTTATATTTTTCATCATCTTTCACTCACACAAGTGTGAGGTCTGAAATTCGGCCTCTATTAAGGCTTATTGGTTGAACTAAGTGGTGTGCAACTCTTGGAGAGAGCTTTTATTGGTGAATTTTTGCATTTTCATGGTGGAAAGTCTTCAACTAGGGCTTGTGACTAGATTATTCTTGGTGAATGTAAGTAGAAATCTGCAATCCTTCTTTCTTTGAATGGTTATGGTATCTTTTACTTTTCATTTAATGAGATTATGAAATTGCTAGTGTGAAACCCTAGGAGAAAAGCACATGTTATTGTCCTTCTCTTAATAGCTCTCCACCTACTTGATTTTGCTAGAAGACACCTCCATTGAAGCATATGCTAGAGCCCTACCTTAGTAGCACTCTAGTACTATTGCTTCATTAATCTTTTATTTTGTTTCAAGCTTGACCTAAAGAACAAGGAAAACTACTAGGGCCTAAGGTTACCTACTTCCTAGTAGTCGTTTTCCTTCTACGGTTTTGGATGATTGAGGCCTTAGGTTACTAACACCTCAACCATCCTCCCTCTTGTCTTTAGTTCACTCATTATCATTTGTTTCCCCTAAGATTGTCGCTGCAAAAAGTGACTCCATTTACCCTAAAGGCACTAGTTCATACCTTACATTTGATTGATTGATGAAAACAACCTTTAAACCATCTACTTCAAGGTCTTTGCTAACCACTCCTAACCTTAGATTAGACTAACTTACTAACTATCTTGTTGTTGTTACAAATGAAAGCTACAGCCATCTATGACAGCAGTAAAAGCATCTAAAAGCAAGTGTTAGAACTGATTTTACATTGTCTTCTTTGCTTCTGACAAATACTAGCATATTGCCAATTTTAGGTTATCATTTTTGGTCATTATTGAAGCTTATTTAAGGCATAATTGTGAAGCTATCATTATATATACATTTCTGTTATAAATATTTATGTTGCTTCATATTTTATATCAGCTCATGCTTTTATTCAAAGTCCATGGTTTTATGAATCACTAATATCAATTGGTACTTGCAAATAGTGTTTTTCTTGTTGTCTTGTTCTGGGCAGGTACACTTAAGCAAATCTTTGCTTCATCTTATTAAAACCTTTGGAACTTTCTGATCAGAGTGACTTGTGAGAGGGGAAGAACTTTCTTGATACTATTACCTTTGCCTTCTCAAAGCCCCAGGTCATCAGGGACGTCTCCCCTGGGGTACTACCCCTAAAGAGAAAGAGGTGTCTTATTTAGGTGGCAATGATAGGACAACCTCATGTTACGCCAATTTCTTGTTCACTTGCCTTTGGCTTTTGGGAAAGTACAAATTGCGCGATAACATTTGGGCATCGTTGTTGGGGATCATCGAGTCAATTTTCCTCGAACGACACTTTTTTGATAAGCCTTTGTCCAAAAGCCTTTACTTCACAAAGCTTACATGGCGACTCCACTGAGGTTGATTCCCTCTTTTCTCTTTGATAATCACTAGAAGGATTATCTGGTGACTCCACTGAGGGTGATGCCCTCACCTTTTTTGATAATCCCCTGAAGATTGTCTGGCGACACCACCAATGACGACTCGTAGCGGACGTCAATATACACTCTATCTTCCTCCTATCCCTATCATCCCTTTAGCTTCTCCTAAATGGTCCCTCGAAGAACTTTTTGGCCCTTTAGACCTAGCTAATATCCAAGGGGGATTACTTGATCTCCCGGAAGAAGCTGACTCCTGGATACCCAAATTCCCAGGAGAAGTAGGATCTTATGGAAACACACATTGGACTAAATTTTGTGAGGGTTATGAATTCCATCAATCTGGAGAAGAACATCCCGACACATTTATGAGACTTTTCTTGAACTCACTCACCGGGAATGCCAGGAATTGGATTAACACACTCCCAAGTGGAAGCCTCAAAACACCTGAAGATTTGGAACAGGCTTTCATGAGGAGATGGGATAAGGTAGAAAGTATGGCCTCTATTTATTCTCAATACCTCAAAATTTGCAATCAAAGTGACAAAGATGTTAGGGAATTCAATGATAGGTTCAACACTCTCATTAGCAAACTTGAGCCCAAATTTCACCAAGAGAGTGTTATTCTCCAACACTGTCTAAACTCCTTAGAAGGAAGATTACAATTTACCCTCAAGAACCGATTTCCTACAAGCCTAGAAGAAGCACAAGATGTTGCTTTCCAGATTGAAGAGAATCTCAAATTCAGCGACTCCATCCATCAGGTCAATTTTTGAACAATGATGACATTTGGGAGCTAAATAAGGAAAGCATGGGAGGACTAGAGCATGACCTCCCAGAGATTCTAGAGGAAGAAAATAACCCTTTAATGATCTAGGTACCTCTGAAGAAATCACTCAGTTAGAAAGGTCACTATCACAAACCACAAATCCTCTTTCTATGAGACTTCCTCGGACAATAAAACTTCATGCTCCAAAAGAACAAATTTGTCCGAACACTTTGAACCTACAAAATGTTGCAAGACAAGAAGATGATCCTAGGTCCTTATCATGTAAAGACTCCCATTTTGAACGTTATCACCCAAAGGCTACTCATGAGAAATCTAATTATGTAGATTCCATATTTACCTTGTTCACGCCAGATCAAAACCAAGAAAATCAAGACATGAGGAAGCCTAGGATTGAATGCTTGGGCCAAACAAGTAAGGACTCAAGGGTAAAGCTTGAAGAGCCCCAGGTGTATGCTGGCGATCTACCCCAACATTTCCCAAAACCTAGCAACGATAGGACCAACCTGAGCACTAGTATGGCCTATATCTTACAAAAAGTCAAAAGGATTCGTGGAATGTTGGAAATCCCTTATTTGACAAAACAAACCCTAAGGCACTGATCTAAAGATCTCTTGCGTTGAAGTGAACTTGATCAAAACTACTCTCAATACATTGAATGAAACCCTAGCTTATAAACTAACCCTATTAACTGAAGTGTTGTCGTTGTCTCTTGATATTAACGCCTTTGTGCAGCTAAACGTTTTTCTTTATAAGCAATTGAATGGTGTTGAATGCATTAATTGAATGAAGTATTGATTTGTTGAATTGAATGCCACATTATTCCAGCATTTATTGAAGAAGTGATATAATTTTCATTGCTATTTTATAAACATTGACTTCGTCGATATTTATTGTCAAATTGCTTATATGTTTATCAGATAGTCGGTGATTTATATGAAGTACTAACCCATTGAGGTAGCTTGCACATATCAATTCATTGTTGCTTTGTCTCAGGCAGGTGTATCTCTTTGGGGGGTTTTACTTTATTATTGGCCTTTGGCCGAACTATCTACTCGGTGGTGACTTGTGAGGGGGGAATAACTACTTTATCCTGTAATCCTTTGCCTTCTCAAAACCCCAGGTCACCAGGGACGTCTCCCCTAGGCCTTACCACCCTAAATAGAAAGAACCATCCCATTGTGGTGACATTGGGTGGGATTGGTTCCTGTTATGCCAGTTTAACTCTCCAATTTATAGCCTTTTATCCTTGCTTCAAACTGTGCGATAACAGGTGCAACATTTCATCCCAAAGTGACATAACATCCCCCAACAAGTGTGACGTCTCATTAATAGGTGGCATATCACCATGAAAAGATGCAATGTCCCATCATCAAGGTGCCATGTCATCTCCAATGGGTACTAAGACATCTCAACAAGGGTGACATGTCTTCATAAGGCTCAACGTCCTCCAATAAAGTGCAACGACCTCTCAAACATGGTGGGATGGCCTCCATCAAATGTGCAAGCAGTCCCTCAACATCCTAGAAAGGACCAAGGCTCTATCCAAGTGAATAACCATGTGAAATACATCATCCAAGGAGGGGCTCATGTGGTTAAATGTATCCATCAAACCTAGAGGCATGTACACAAGTCAAATGCAACATAGAATGTGAGTCATGTCAATGTAAAATCCATTAGATAGATCACATTAAGCATCCTCTTCAAACTTCACACTAGTTTATAAACTTATACAATTTG
>SNQJ01S0025574.1:38482-63881 GCA_010110895.2 Picea sitchensis
CGAGATTTATGCAAGGGTATGCAAAGCACATACTGCTTGCCTTTTATTATCGATTTTTTATGGGTCATAAAATGATTGTTAAGTCTACTTTTTTTACTAGCATCTTTTTATGTTCATTGTTTTTGTTTTTTGCCCTATGTTTGCAACTTTGAAGTTGAAACTTTTAACATCGTCTTGCCAACATTTCAAAGGCTTTAGACCCATTTGGCAATATGCCAAACCACGGGATGGGACAAATCGACAAAAAAAGTGACTCACAAGCTCTGTGGAAAGGATATGATGGGAGGGATTAGTCACTTCAAAGAACACATTGCTATAATCCCATGGCATGAGGTTGACATTCAATTCAAGCCCAAAAGTCATGCAAACTGCCTGTCAATCGGTTTATGAAAAGGATAATAAGAAGAAAGGAAAAACCATTCTCCAATGATAAGATAGGAAGGATAAGGAGGAAGCTATAAGAACTTAGAAGCAATATAGTAATATGAGTATTTTGTGTTTAGATTTGAATGTTGACTAGTCTGCTATCATAAGCAGTTAATGTTTGAAACTTAGATGTAACATTTGGCATATTAAGACTCAAGTCTTATACATCTTATGTATCGATCTTTTTTTCAAATTTATGTGGCAATGTGATTATTTGATGTTGTTCTTGGCTTTTTTTTTTTTAAATGAATTTATATTGTAATTTTTAACGCATTCCATGGTTTATCAATTTACAAAAAAATGGTAAATATTATTTACAGCTAGTTATTAGAATTCCACCTGTAAATTCTGTGTTCATTTTTTTTTCCAATCGTGTGCCCTAGGTTTACTGTTTTGTTTTCCCAGCAATCTTTGTGTTCGTTTATTTTGTTTTTTCAATTTTGTGCCCTACGTTTACAGATTTGTTTTACCAGCATTCTTTGTGTTCATTTATTTTTGTTGTGCCCTAGGTTTACCATTTGATTATGATACACAATCAAAGGAATCTAAGTTTTCCTTTCTAACGTGCCATGAAATTCAGGCCAATTGTGAACAAATTAGTGGAGAATAGCATAAAAGAAAAGTTTCAACATCTCTATGCAAGCATAGCAATCGAAATTGATAAACCCACAATTCCTATCCTCACTAGAGGTTCAATGAAAGAAGAAAATGGAGGTCCACGAAGATCTTCATCTTGTTATCCCCATTTTGTGGGATAACTAAGGAGATTATGTCTCGAAGCCCTCAGGTTGCAAATATGGACTGTCGAGAGACTACATGACCGGCAATGTCCACTTGCACAGATGGAGACCCTTCTCACTACCACACAGGTCAGGATTTTCAGGATGGCATCCACCGCACCCGCTGGCTTCTGGAAGGCAATGGGCCTTGCTCCATGAGGTACAAGTCAGGTATTATGGTGAGTGTCATTTCAATCTTTGAGGCATTTGAGTATGTTGTATCTTAGAATGCTTTAGATTTCATGACATATGCTTGGATGTTATGCCTTTTTCCCTATTTCACCTTGGTGGTTGACATTGTGCCCTGGTAAGTGGTCTTTCCTCGGGATGGGTTTGCTACTAGGAACTCCCTTGAAAAACCATCGTACCATTCTCGATCATACTTACCACTTTTCATCACTTAAAACCCCCCATTTCCTTATCTCTTGGGATTTTAGGGTGCATTGACCCAAGAAGGGGTTGTCCCTCATTCTATGGGAAGAAGGGGCTGAAGGCCCAGAGGGATTGTTGTTGGGTAAAAGATAAAATCCTATTTATAAACCTTCCAAATGCTTCGCCCAGGGATCACCCAAGAAAGCAATGAAATGCTTATCTGTGAGAAAAGGGGGACCCACAAGAATAATGATTATGAATGCTTAAAGGGTTAGTTGGAGGATAGGGGGTCTCATCACGAGCCGGCCTATCATAATCATGGATATCTAGTGGTATGACATTACCATCATTTAGTCACCAAGCCAGGGTAATGGCTCTTAGTTGCATGGCTGAGAGAAAGGGGGTCTCGTCACGAACCAGCCTTCTCATTTCCGCTAGGTATTTGTGAGTGACACTGTCATTATCTGGACACCATGCCAGGACAATGGCCTTCAACTTCTCCTTAAATTATGAAAGAAACAAACAATGGCAAAACAATGGGCTTGGAAAAATTGCATTGCAAAAGAAGGAGCCACACACCCTCTACAAAGGCACCCATGAGTGAGACACTACAACCCCTTGTATGTCATGAACCCCATGCCCATTGAGTCTTGACCCTTAACCATTTCATCCACTTTACATGGCTTAGAGAGGGATCTCTTGGAAACACTCCTTGACCTAGGGCAAGATCTACCCAATAGGACACCTCGTCAACCCTCCCATATCCAAGCTTGGCAAGTTGCATAATGTCTTTGAGCACTTACTTGTTTGACATGGTAATCTTTGATGCACATGCTTAGGTGGCTCATTTAATGAATTGATTTACTTATCATGATATTTTGACTTGAGATCCTTGGAGGGCATGCTTATTTGTCTTTGGAGGACCTAGTTGGTGGTCAGTTTTGGAGGAACAAGCCTAGCTTGGGCTTCCATGGGGCTTGAAACCCGCAGGTGGATGCCAAGGGCCCGCATGCCGGATGAGAGACATGAAACTTCGGAGGCCTAGAAGATATTGTGGACAACATAACCTAGCCCTCATGTGCCAAACGTTTTGCCTAGGAGAGGTAAAATGTCACCTTTAGAGGCATGACATCATCTAGGAGGGCTAGGGTTTGGTGGTGAGCTTACCACTCATTGTTACATGGACATTTTGAGGAGAATTGGGATTTGACCATGAAGAAAGTGACTTGGATGCTTGACATGTGGCTTTGGGAAGCCTAACTACACTCCTCCAACACCAACGACTTGCTCCTAGTGCCAAAACGTCCCCTAAAGGGGTGACGTCACTTTAAATTAGGGTTTCTTTTTGTGTAAAAGTAAATTTTAAGTGAATTGTTTAATATTATTTTGTAAAAGGGGCAAGATTAGGGTTGTTGACCCTTAGTCTTGTGGTTTACCCTAATATTATGTGGACAAACTATTTTGGAGACATTTTGTAAAAATAGAGATCATAAGATCTCATTTCATAACATAACTCTCCCATTGTGAGAAGTACATGGCTGAAATTTTCGCTACTCTTGGTGATTTTGGTGTTTCTCTCTTGTGGAATGTCTTATGGTGAATGTCTCTTGGTGAATGGATGAGGAGGAGTGATGCGCACACCCCTAAAGGCTTCTTCTCTTTACTCTTGGATGAATGTTGCATGGTAACTAGGGTTTGATATCTCAATTTCTTAGATTAGGTAAGGAAAAATCTGCATATGCTATTTATTTCTTGCTTACTTTGGTTATTGTTGGTGGAAACCATAGGGAGGAGTATGCTAGATACACCCTCCATCATTGCTTCATCTCTTTGTTAAAGGTTTTAAGTCTTTCTTTTTTGAAAGGGTTTCTAGGAGGAATACGAGTGTATATACTCTCCTAGATTTACCCTAAGTTTGGTTGGCATACCCTAGGGAGTAAGAGGGTTTACACCCCTAGGGTTGTTGTTGATCTAGCTTGTGCTTTAAAGACTCCATCACCCAATTTTAAGGGCACTAATCTTAAGTATTCTTGCACTGGAGAAACAAAATATTGCATTGGGAAACGTGATTTCTTGTCTTATTAACTTTTTGCAACTTAGGTTGTGTTCCTTGTGCTTAAAACACCTCTCAGCCACTAGGGCGTCCCCATCAAAGGGGTAGTTCTTGCTGCTGTTACAAATTTGCATTTTCATCCATTAGGGTTGCAGAAACCCTAATCTAATTACTTGAATAACTTTCTAATCAACAGCTGCAATTTGCCCAAAGTTTGCACACTTACACTTCTTGGTCTAGCGCACTTTTTGGCAAAGTTTGGAGGAGTTTTAGTGGTTGATTTCCTAGCTGTAATAAGTTGATTGTTACAGCCATAAGGCTGATATATATTGTTGCAGAAAGTGTTTACAACAGCCTTATCTCTTCATGCTAGTATTTTGGTCTTTAATCTTGAGTTTTGCTAGTATTTAGCTAGTCTATCTCTTGTATCTTTCACTTGATTTCTAGCACTTATTTAGCAGCTTATTGTGCCATTTCATCGCTGATATATATTGTTACTAACAGCTGCTACTAGGGACAACAAGTTTAACTTGATTTTCCAATTGGTTATATTGCATCATATGCTTGTTTTTCTTGTGTCTCGGGAAGGTATTCGCTATCGGCAGGTCAATAAACATATTTGACAACTCTCAAACCTTCCCAAGACCTTCATACCACTTAGAATTGACCTTTAGGAACATACTCTTCATCTTCATCCTTTGCCATCTCATTCCCCCTAGGGTCACCGAGATTACCCCCCTTGGGATAACTAAGGAGATTATGTCTCAAGGCCCTCAGGTTGCAGATATGGAGTGTTGAGAGACTACATGACCAGCAGTGTCCACTTGCACAGATGGAGACCCTTCTCACTACCACATAGGTCAAGATTTTCAAGATGGCATCCACCGCACTCGTTGGCTTCCGAAAGGCAATGGGCCTTGCTCCATGAGGTACAAGTCAGCTATTATTGTGATTGTCATTTCAATATTTGAGGCATTTGAGTATATTGTATCTTAGACTGCTTTACATTTCATGACATATGCTTGGACATTATTCATTTTGCCCTGTTTCACCTTGGTGGTTGACATTGTGCCCTAGTAAGTGGTCTTTCCTCGGGATGGGTTTGCTACTAGGAAATCCCTTGAAGAGCCATCATGCCACATGCCATTCCCGATCATACTTACCACTTTTCATCACTTAAAACCCCCCATTTCCTTATCTCTTGGGATTTTAGGGTGTATTGACCCAAGAAGGGGTTGTCCCTCATTCTATGGGAAGAAGGGGCTAAAGGCCCAAAGGGATTGTTGTTGGCTAAAAGATAAAAGCTTGTTTATAAACCTTCCAGATGCTTCGCCCAGGGATCACCCAAGAAAGAAATGAAACGCATATCTATGAGGAAATGGGGACCCACAAGAATAATGATTATGAATGCTTAAAGGTTTAGTTGGACTATAGGAGGTCTCAACACAAGCCGGCCTATCATGATCATGGATATATAGTGGTATGACATTACCATCATCTAGTCACCAACCCAGGGTAATGGCTCTCAATTGCATGGCTAAGAGAAAGGGGGTCTCATCACGAGCCAGCCTTCTCATTTCCGCTAGGTATTTGTGAGTGGCACTGTCATTATCTGGACACTACGCCAAGACAGTGGCCTTCAAATTGTCCTTAAATTATGAAACAAACAAACAATGGCAAAACGATGGGCTTGGAAAAATTGCATTGCAAACGAAGGTGCCACACACCCTCTACAAAGACACCCATGAGTGAGATACTACAACGGTAAAACCCCTTGTATGTCATGAACCCCATGCCCATTGAGTCTTGACCCTTAACCATTTCATCCACTTTACATGGCTTAGAGAGGGATCTCTTGGAAACACTCCTTGACCTAGGGCAAGATCTACCCAATAGGACACCTCGTCAACCNTTAGGTGGCTCATTTATTGACTTGATTTACTTATCATGATATTTTGACTTGAGATCCTTGGAGGGCGTGCTTATTTGTCTTTGTTGGACCTAGTTGGTGGACAATTTTGGAGGAACAAGCCTAGCTTGGGCTTCCATGGGGCTTGAAGCCCGCAGGTGGATGACAAGGGCCCGCATGCCGGATGAGAGAGATGAAACTTCGGAGGCCTAGAATACATTGTGAACGACATAACCTAGCCCTCACGTGCCAAACGTTTTTCCAAGGAGAGGCAAAACATCACCTTTAGAGGCATGACATCATCTAGGAGGGCTAGGGTTTGGTGGTGAGCTTACCACTCATTGGCACAGGGACATTTTGAGGAGAATTGGGCTTTGACCATGAAGAAAGTGACTTGGATGCTTGACATGTGGCTTTGGGAAGCCTGACTACACTCCAACACCAACGACTTGCTCCTAGTGCCAAAACATTCCCTAAAGAGGGGACGTCACTTTAAATTAGTGTTTTTTTTTGTGTAAAAGTAAATTTTAAGTGAATTGTTTAATATTATTTTGTAAAAGGGATAAGATTAGGATTGTTGACCCCTAGTCTTGTGGTTTACCCTAATATTATGTGGACAAACTATTTTGGAGACATTTTGTATAAATACAGATTATAAGATCTCATATCATAACATAACTCTCCCATTGTGAGAAGTACATGGCTGAAATGTTCGCTACTCTTGGTGATTTTGGTGTTTCTCTCTAGTGGAATGTCTTATGGTGAATGTCTCTTGGTGAATGGATGAGGAGGAGTGATGTGCACCCCCCTAAAGGCTTGTTCTCTTTACTCCTGGATGAATGTTGCATGGTAACTAGGGTTTGATATCTCATTTTCTTGGATTAGGTAAGGAAAAATATGCATATGCTATTTATTTCTTGCTTACTTTGGTTATTGTTGGTGAAAACCCTAGGGAGAAGTATGCTAGATACACCCTCCATCATTGCTTCATCTCTTTGTTAAAGGTTTTAAGTCTTTCTTTTTTGCAAGGGTTGCTAGGAGGAATACGAGTGTGTATACCCTCCTAGATTTACCCTAAGTTTGGTTGACATACCCTAGGGAGTAATAGGGTTTACACCCCTAGGGTTGTTGTTGATCTAGCTTGTGCTTTAAAGACTCCATCACCCAATTTTAAAGGCACTAATCACCCCATTGGAGATACAAAATATTGCATTCGAAAACGTGATTTCCTGTCGTATTAACTTTTTGCTGCTTGGGTTTTGTTCCTTGTGCTTAGAGCACCTCTCAATCACTAGGGCGTCCCCATCAAAGGGGTAGTTCTTGTTGTTGGTACAAATTTGCATCTTCAGCCATTAGGGATGAAGAAACCCTAATCTAATTACTTCAATAACTCTCTAATCAACCGCTAGAATTTGCCCAAAATTTGCACACTTAGACTTCTTGGTCTAGTGCACGTTTTGGCAAAGTTTGGAGGAGTTTTAGTGACTGATTACCTTGCTGTAATAAGTTGATTGTTACAGACATAAGGCTGATATATATTGCTGCAGAAAGTGTTTACAACAGCCTTATCTCTTCATGCTAGTATCTTGGTCTTTAATCTTGAGTTTTGTTAGTATTTAACTAGTCTATCTCTTGTATCTTTCACTTGATTTCTAGCACTTATTTAGCAGCTTATTGTGTCATTTCATTGCTGATATATATTGTTACTAACAGCTGCTATTAGGGACAGCAAGCTTAACTTGCTTGTCCAATTGGTTATATTGCATCATATGCTTGTTTTCTTGTGTCTCGGGCAGGTACTTCACTATCGGCAGGTCACTCAACATATTTGGAAACCCTTGAACCTTCCCAAGACCTTCATACCACTTAGAATTGACCTTTAGGGACATCCTCTTCACCTTCATCCTTTTCCATCTCATTCCCCCTAGGGTCACAGGGATTCCCCCCTTGAGGTGACTACTTCCCCTCTAAAGTGACGGGGACACCTGCCTAAGGTGACAGTGGGTAGGTTCCCTCCTAGTTGTCACCAATTGGTGGTTGGGTCGGGCTTTGCCCAACCTACAACTTGTGCGATAACACATCTCATATCCGATCTAACGATCAATGAAGATGGCCTAAATTTCTGAACAAATTAGTGGAGAATACCATCAAAGAAAGATTTTATTCTCCAGAATCTTTGGAAATAAATGGCACATATTTAAAATTGGGATCTACTTCTATTAGGGTTCAACAAACATGGTATGTGATCAAAGTTTAAAACTACCATACTTATTTTCTGGAAAAGATTATGCTTTGTTTACTATCAATTTGAAGACATGTGATACGCTTTCTGTGAAGGAAATTCTAGAAGTAGAAATTTAATCAATGCAGATTCCAAAGTGCTTCCCTACACTCTTTCTTCCCCACACGCCCACACACACACACACACACACACACACATATATATATATGATGAGATACATTTATTATATATTTGATGTAATTTTGAATTTAGTTGATTCGTGAATCTTGAATGGATAGCTCCCAGGATTCAGTATCAACAGTTGACGTTTGATGTATCATTCGGCATCCACTACATCTTATATATTAGTGTTTTTTCATGTTTATGTGCCAATGTAATTATTCGATGTTGATGTTTTATATTTTTTAAAAATTGAGAAAATGAATTTATTCTATATTTTTTAATGCTTTCCATGGTTTGTTGTTTTTGCCAATTGTTTCACAATGTTTTTGATGTCAGCACCCTTGGTGTTTTCTGTCAAAGCTAATATTTTCATCGACAGCTTAACAACCTCGAATTTTCTTCGAATCTTCAACACACTTTTAAAACATTAATACCAATGCTCATGTGTTATGGCTTATGGTAAAAATAAATATTAGGTTGAACAAAAACAACAAAGTAGAAG
Source organism: Picea sitchensis (assembly GCA_010110895.2). Classification (NCBI taxonomy): domain Eukaryota; kingdom Viridiplantae; phylum Streptophyta; class Pinopsida; order Pinales; family Pinaceae; genus Picea; species Picea sitchensis. The sequence goes on from SNQJ01S0025574.1 coordinate 46,928, forward strand.
AAATTGAAGAAGATTAACTTTCAAGTGATGCTCATTTTACAGGGTTATTACTTGAGAGCCAAAATTATTTGATAAACAATGGCCTTATACAAAGAAGATTGTAATTCAAGACAAAGTTATCAGACCACGTAAACCGACTCACAGTACGTAGCTATGAGAAAACTATCATTAAACTAATCTTAACCTACATTAACTAATCAAAACTAACTTTAATATTTTAAAAAAGCTTATTATCACTCCTTTTGTAATGACAAGCATGTTGTCTCATTGTAGACAAAGAAGCGACCATATCTAACACCTAGTCCCTTAATTCCAACCCAAATGTAAACTTAAGTAATCCAAACCCAGACTGATGTAATCTAAAAGTATATGTTCCCCCTTCTTGTTACCATGATTTTTTCATCTTTCTATTTTTTACCTTGCCTTTCCCTCTCTCTTTGAATTCTTTTCCAAAAAAAATTCTTGAAATAAGATTTTATATTTTGAGAAGAACGTGGATTTTAAATTTCTTGTTTCCCATTGATTCAGAACTTCTATCCCTATGGTCATATACCCCTCATGTAATAATGTAATTATGCCATTTTTTGGGCCTTTTACAAGAACCACCTATGACGAACCACGCTAGTTCATACACGGAAGACCCAAAATATTTGGAAGAATATAAAGAAACCCATCTAGATCAAATAATATATATAGAAATAAAATATATGAGATGATAGAATATGATATGATTACAAATGAGGGCCCCATATATATACCTAAGCAGGGGTGCCTTTTCACTACGAGACATGTCCTTTCATTAAGGTGTGTCTTCATTTATTAATTATTTATTTATATTTATGTTTATTACATTGCCTTTCCCTTTAGAAATGCTTTGTCTTCAAAGCATATTTATGGAAAGGCTTCGCGTCTTTGCTCTGGCTAGTAATGTCTTCACATGATTCTTTGTTCTTGATGTTGTCGTAGTTGATGATATGAGATGATATGAACTTCTAAGTGTTGAACATAACTGACGAACTGTAAAAGGATCTAACCATCCCAATTTGATCCTTTGTGGAATATTGCACTTATAGGATTCCCAAGGTAAATTGCTATTATCAGACTTAATTGCACTAGCATCAATATTCTTCGAAAGATAGATCAATTGTTTTCGTTTTGAGTGATGTTGATAAACCGACTTGTTAATGTCCCTACTTTCATGATTAGGATGTCGATAAGGAGTCTTTGTAGCATGACTTTCCCTTACTGTGCTTGTAGCATTCTCTCAATTTACTTTTGATATTATATCTTCTTCATGCACTGGTGTTGCTTTGCTGATCGTTGAATTTCTATTAGTAAGTATTGGAATTTCCACGTTTGTACTTCAACATCCAAAATTGTCCCTATTTCAACTAATTTTGCACATGATTGAGTTGTGATGTTGATTGGATCTATATTTGTTCCTTTCTCCGCAACTTGGATTTTTAGATCTGAGGGCTTTGATACTTCCTTCTTAATAAGTTGTTCTAACTTGTTTTCCAACAACTTCTTATCGTTTTTAAGCTTCTTAATTTGTGTAAGTAGGTTTTGATTATTATTCTTTAGGCAAGAAATTTCTTCAATTGTATCTATGATAAGTTTGACAAATTCTTTTTGCATTTTTTGTAATGTCTTCTGACTATCCTAAAAGATAATTTTTGAGATATCTTTAAGGTCTTCTGATGTCACTGAATCTGAATCCAACTTAATGTCCTATAATGTTATCTTCTTCTTCTTATAGGAAAATGTTGAAAACTGCTTCTTCATGTTTAAGATGAAAGACCCTAGTGTTTCCATCCAGGGTGAACCCAGATCTAAAGATCTAACTATGAATTGCTTCATAAAGATCTAACTGTGAATTGCAATACAAAAGTATAATCCCCATTATTCAGTTGTAAATCGGTTATGTCATATTATTTCCTGTCCCAAAAGTCTAGTTTTTCAATTATATTAAACTCGAGAATCATTAACTGGTTAGCAAATTCAGTACTAACATAATTATTACGTTCGACGGGAGCAATAGAAATAGTGATATCTTTCCCTCCAAATGTCCCTTTGACTCTAAGTAGCACTGAAGCGGAGTTTTTTGAAGTTTTAGGAAATATTCCTTTTTTCTCATTATTAGGATCCATTTTGTTTTCATCAAAAATTTGCGTAAATAATACCTTGATTATGAAGCTTATATATCCCTTCAATAATTAATTGGATGCACAAAGTGTGAAGGTCCCACTTTTTCAATAATAAATGGTGCACTTCTTCAATGTTAAGTTAGATACTTGGACTATAGAGTGTCCCCTTCTTATTTATATTACTTTACTTTGATTAATGATTTTTCTTGTCCTTTATAATACCCTTTTATTATATTTCCTTGTATTTACTTAGTATAACTTAAACACTTATCTTCTCTTGATCGAAACTTTAAGGATTATTTTTATAACCCCTTTATTATCTTTTCCACTAAATGATAATACAGCTTTGATAGTACTTTAAATATAATAGAAATAATGTATTGACTCTTAATAAAACTTCAACTTCAATGTGGTAAATGATTCCTTGAATTATTGTATTGGCACTGTAACATATCCTAATAATCTTGCAATAACAAAGCAGCATATTAATTAATCTCACTATCAAGGCGATTATTATATAGCTTATCCAGTAAAAACATTATACATGAGTTGCAACTTCTCCTTTAGGTTTTCTGGATTGTTTATTTTATTTTCTTGAGTCAATAAAACACCGGCACCACCAATGTAAATGTATAGTGGCAGCGAATATAGGGTATACACACTGGCGGTTAGCGTGGTAGTATCTGTATTGATTATTGACAAGGAATAGACATCTATCCAAAAATTATCCAAGACAAAATCGCAGTCCACAATAAAATCGCATTCCACGCAGCCACCAAAAGAAAGTGGGGTTGTGAGTAGAAGACGAAGCTATCGATCTTTATATCCTCCGTAGAAAGAGATTAAGGCAACCAGAATTATGGTTCAAATCCGAACACTCGGCGGGTCCATAAATTTGCTTGAACTTATTCTAGATAGAGCTTTGATCTTGCTCTCAAAGATTTACAACAGATACCAAATAGTTTGCTTCAATTACAAGTTCCTCTTGAATTTGATATTTCTTTGATTTGCAGCGGAACAGTTTACATCTTCAACAGCAAATTCTGATTTTTAAATGGCCAAATGCCCTAAAGTGGTCAAAGACCCGGAGTTCCAAGAATTCTAAAAATTTGAGTGGCCAAAGGCCGGCAGCGATGTTGCTAAGGGCAACAAAATTTTGACCAAGGGTCTGGTGGCCAAAGGCCGAGATCAGACTTGCTCTAATACCAAATGTGACAAACCAAGTTGGTTCATACACGGAACACCAAAAATATTTGGAAGAATATAAATAAATCCATCTGGATCAAATAATATATATATAGAGAATAAAAATATATGAGATGATAGAATATGATATGATTACAAATGAGGGCCTCATAATATATACCTAAGCGGGAGTGCCTTTCCACTACGAGACATGTCCTTTCATTAAAGTGTCTCTTCATTTATAAATTATCTATTTATATTTATATTATGTATTTATGTTTATTACACCACCTTTACTAGAATCAGTGAATCCTGGAAACCATTTTCCAGTAGGCTGGAAAGTTAAAATCCGTTTCCAGTTTCCAGAACCTTTCCAGTCACCAGAAACTGCTTAGTGTTACCTGGAAACTGCTCAATAATTTCCATCCCTTTCCAACAGTTTCTAGAAACATCTGGGCCAATTTCCAGAGCATTTCAAGAAAACTTCCAGTAGTTTTTCACCTTTTTTAAGTTCCAAAACGGAAAAAAAATACAAAACAAAAAACAAAAACCAAAAACCAAAAACCAAAAAAGACCCTTCACTAAATCTATAAGTGCCCACTAACCCTAACACGTAGAAAAAAAAAAATCATCTGAATTGAAACTCCCTCTTCTAAGTTCTGATTTTCCAGGACAGCAGCAGACCAGCAAAAAGAAGAGACTATAACAGGATTTTTTGGCAGATTTTGCTGGGAAAATATTGATCCCATTTCTGGAAACCATTTTCTAGTGTTTTCCTGGTTCCTGCAGTTTCCTATGCAACCTACCCCAAAGTTTCCAATAGTTTTGGACCCTTGCTGTATCCATTTCCTGTCGTTTCTCATTTCCGGTTATCGATACTTGGGGAATACACAGCCTAGAATTTTATGGAGAACGGTGTATTCAGCAGAAACCTATGCTCATAATAAGATGGTCATCCAGGTAGGAACAAGTGTTTGGGGTGCCATCAGATTGACAGGCAATGTTCTGCAACCTTAAATTTGAAAGTCGCAACTTTTAGATCTGAGTTGGCTATACAGATTTCAGCTAAGATTGGGTAACCTGTGCGATTACACTTTGGCTCGATAATGTACTTCTTATTGTTTAGTAGTGAAAATAAAAGATACATTCTGCCCCACCCCACCATCCAAATAAAAAAGCTTCCAGAAGAGTTAATAAAAGCAGTTTTTGTTGCATAAATTTATTTTCCTGAGATCCCATCAAGTCAGGAAGATAACAATGCCATATATGAGGATGCTAAAAGAAAATTTCAGAATAAATATTTCAGAAAAAAAAACCCGACGAAAAAAGAAATCCATTCACATTTGCTTCTACAATGTCATTTATGCATATAGAAGTCTTAAGCAGTGTAAGAGATCCTGATTCCTGGTATTCTTGGAATGACTTTGTCATTTATTTTGAACAATTCAGTATTGGAATTGTTAACCTTCTGACACTACGGAAAAAATTCTACAATCATTAAAGTGACTTGCACTTCACAGATGTCATCAGCAGTACCAGAAACTATTAGTAGTAACAGGAATAGTCTGTTATTCAGATCTATTTTTACCCAATGGAAATTCCCCATCATGTAAGGGACACTCACCTATGCATTAATGACCTTTCTGCTTCACTCTCTTGTTCTGCAATTGCATCTAAGAACCCTTTGGCAGTACCTCTGCCATCTCCCACATCCTGTGGAGAAAACAAACTTTAACTAAAATGGCTCAAAAATAAATAGCAAGCTTAAGCATAAAGGTAATTTTCCAGACAACAAAGCAGTCAATAAAAGTTTAGGTTTGCAGGCAGCTTAGATAAACTGACAATGCTAGACCATTAAGAACATTATCTGACAGCAAGAAACAAAAATTTAAGTATGACCAAGTTTCATATCTGTCCAGAAAATTACCTTTACTGGTTTTGTATCTTTTTCTCTCAGACTAAAATAGAAGTCTGACCCATTGTCTTTGATCCAGTTACCATCCAAGCATAAAACAAAGGGCATTCCCAGAAAACTACTTTTGTCAATCTCAATCTCAACAGACTGTTGGTGACAACCAAAGTTTGGAAAATCAGCGTACATTATATAGTATGCTTAATAATTGAATTTCCAGTGACCTCAAAATCTTCTTAGGCCAGAAACCTACTTAATTTTTATAAAATTCTAATTGCACAGTATAGAACATCTCTCAACAACAGAAAGAAGATACTTAACTGGAGTATGTAACTTTTCTTACGCAAATAAAAGCAGAGGTTGGATTCTGGGATATCATGAGACAAGTAATATGAAGTTATAGGCTGATACCTTTAGTGATGCATCACCAGCGAACCCCTCTTTAAAAGGTGTCTCACAAGCTAATTGCAAAAGATTTGACCCTTCAGGTAAAACATCCAATGGAGGTGGCTGCACCATAACAATGTCTGGAGTTAAACTGAACTGAATCATGGCTTGTGTCAAAACAACTTCTCGATGAGGAATGTGAAATAAAGTAAACAATTCCAATGTTCAGAGTCCAGACTACAGGCCGCACTTCATTCATCATTATTTGAAATGCCAGCAGTTTTAGAAAAAATACAAGAATGCAAAACAATGGCAACATACCGTCCACTCCCGAGCTAAATGTTTTGACAAACCCCAGTGTAGTATAAGTGGTCCTTTCATATTTGTAGCCAACCTTACATGGACCTTGCCTCCTGGATTTGTTATAAGAACCTACATAGCAATGACAACGTCCCTTATATTCCAGTTTAGGACAATTCTCGAGATTCTGAATGTTACATTTTAACAAACCCGAAATCTTGTTTAAGTAGATAACAATCTAACCAGGAGTTCTTTGTCCCCAAATTTAAATATCTTCTTTTGAAGAACTGATCCACCATCCAAGGCTTCCATAGCCTGTGAGCACAGCCCAAGTGCACTACGCTTTTCTGGTTCAACAGAAACTTTGACATTTTCCTTCTTATCAGGAAATTTGTTGACCATCTGCAATACATCACGGTTTTTTCGGCGACTGCGTTTATGGGTTGTAGGCTTTCCTATTCTATCTGCAGCTTTCTTTTGAGTGTCTGCTGATTGTAGCTTCTTGCGAAGGTCAGCCAGAGAAATTCCTTTGGATAATTCCTTTTCCAAGTCCTTTCTAGCCTCTTCAAATTCTTGCTGCAGCATATTAATATTGATCAAAAGAATTCAACTTCTATGTTTAAGTAAATGTCTTCCCTGTAAAATAACTAACTATAGTTTTGACATAAGTAGCAAATAGCAAAACGTGAATTTAAAGGGACTGCGACTCTTCTTCAGAAGAGGAGAAAATGAATTGTAAGATTGATATTAAAAGAAGTTTATTGGAATAATAAGGGTGATTTACAAGTTGCTTTTCTTGAGAATAGTTGGGTTTGCCAGCTTTCTCCCAACGTAGATATGACTGAACTTGTATGAGATCATCAGGTATCTTCGTACTTAAGGACCCATCACCAAGACTGCCACCTCCCTGCAGCTTTTCTCTAATATCACTGATGGAAAGACCCTTAGCAACTTCATCTTGTAACTCTTTTCGAGCTGCCTCATATTCTTCCTGCAACAGATGTACAGAATCTATTTAACTTTAAAGCCAAGAAGTGACCAATCTCAAACAGAAAAACGTCAGTATAAATCATATAGAATTTCCACAAATGACAATTGATGTCATGCTTTCTAAGAGAGTTTGTTTCATGTATTTTTAAGATAGGACCGACTAGAAATTAAAAGAGGCTGAAGAAATCCATAAAGATCAAAGAAAATATTTCTAATAAAATTGACTGTAAATTGGCAAGCAAGTTACAGAGGCATATTTCCACATCAGTAGAGTTAGGATGCCATTAGCTGTCAGTTTTCTTCAAAGTAGTTAGAACTTGGCATCCATGTCATCCATGGATTTATGTATTGTAGTGTATCCAAATACTTAATACACATGTTCCCAATATGTCTGCTTCACAATCTCTAGGCTAAGATTCAACTACCCCTGGTACATTCCAGAATTCCAAGTCTCAATCAAAATGTCCCCCCTAGCTTAGAAGGGGGTAAAGTTGATCCAATAAAGGAATGTCTTCGTACATACATTCTTCAGCCATAGCATTATACTTCAAGTCAATAATTGTTTATACATTCAAAATGAAACTTTTCATTGAATGTGTGACCATTGCATTCAATACTAGAAGCAAGTTCTTGAGGCTAGATTGATACCTACAATGTACCATTACAATTTGTTGTAGAAAAATTCAAAAGCAGCATATCTCGTGTTGCTGAAACCAGGACAGTAGGAGTTGTTGCCTCCTTTATACACACCTGGGTAACGTGGAAGAAATTTTCAATCCACTTGGTGTGTCCTTGGGGGAAAGTTTTGAGTCAAGGTGATGTCACCTGATCGTCAACTCCTCCGTCTAGGCCAACTCCTGGCGAAGCCAAGGGGGGGTAGTCCCTAAATCAAATATACTAAGGCTTGAAAATTAAATCTAAATCAAAACTAGTATTCTAGGAGTTTATTGCAAAAGACAATACACAAAATAAATATACTCTAACAGCATATATCATTCATTCACCACAATCACTTATAAATAATGAGATACTTACATAAAAGTTAAAATGCAAGTAAATGACAATAAGTGAAGGAAACACTTCAAGATAAAATAACAATGCTTGGAAAATAAATCTACTTGAAGCAAATAGCTTTATATATATGAAGTGATGAGACCAATGCCAAATAATGAGATCGTGTGCTTATGATGTTGAAAGTGAAAGTACCCTGTGGAGATGTCCTTGAAAATTTTAAAGTTGATTAATGTGAATTTACTTTATTTGCATCAAAAATTAAACTAATCTAAATGTGGCCTCTAAGAGGATATTCCTTAGAGTGGAGGTTGAGCTTGTTGAATATCCAACAGGGACTGTATCCCTCTGATTTTGCACACAAGCTCAAGAGAATGTGGGAGATCCGATAGGGAGAACCTAGATCTCAAAGTTCCCACCAGATTTCTTACACAAACTCTCTTACGTTTCCACACAAGCAATAGCTCTTAAAGATTGTCTTATTAATCTAGATCCACACTAACCAGCCTTTGTTCTGATGAGTTCCCCAAATCGAGCTAGGCTCACAAGGGTTCAGAGCATACACCGCGGAGCTAAGGGGATGGGTTTATTTGCCAAATTAAAATTGCATAAAAGTAAATGTTTTTTAATTACTATTGTCCACACTGTCCAGCCTCTTTGCAGAGGAGCTGAGGGGACGGGCTTATTTGCTCCAAAATGAAGAAAACTTGTTGAAAGGAAACTAAACTAGCAATTAAAAATTGCTTTCCCAAATTGAAATCTAAACTAAGTGTTGTAGTGCTTTGTGAAGAATTATAAGGTTAATTTTAGCTTATACTTAAGATGTGAAAGTTGAATCTAAGATAAAATTGCAAAAATTGACACAATCACCAAAACACCGTTCCCCCTTGGGGGAATGAAGAGTGGGAGCTTGAAGCCCCACTAATTTTATTAATGCAAATTACAAAAATCTTTTTTGGGATAAATTGTGACCATTCATTAGGGGGGTCACAAGTCTTTACAATGTTTTACAAGTGTTTATTGAAGAAAGGGGTGCTCCCGGGGATCCCGGATGCTCCAAATCCGTCAAATTTCGACAAAGTATCCTCCTATCTATTCGCAAACCTGCACAAAACAGCAAGCAAACAATGACAAAAGATGGCCAAAAATACTTTGGAAGTTTCTTTGGTTATTAGTATGAAAACCCAAAAAATGACTAAGTAAAACTAGTGTAAAATGAACAAAATGAACTAAGAAGAGCAAGCTAAAAATCTTGTCTCCTTAGGGTCTGTTGTCGTCCTTATACACACTTGCAAACGTGAGCTAAGTCCAACTCACTTAGTGTGTCCTTGGACGCACAATGCCTAGGTTCAAAGCTCATTGCCACCTCAACTTGAACCTCTTTCGTCTAGGCTTACTCCTAGGGAAGCCATGGGGATAGACCCTAGTTACTAGATGAAGTTAAAAGTTAAATTCTAGGAGTTGATTTTAATTGATTAAGGTTTGGGGGAATCTAGCCTATGTGCAAAAGCAACAATGCAAAATGCAAGTCTTTCAATGCAAAAGAAGTCCTTTCCCTAAGTCTTCTAAGACTAGTGCCTATGATTGAGCAAGGGGTCAACTAAGTTTAAGGGAGTTTCGTTTTCACAAAGTTTACAACAATAAATACAAAAGAAAGCTAAATACAAGATTACAAAATCAGACTAGATAAAAAAGAATACAAGAACTAACTATCCACAAAGTTACAATTGAATGATACAACAATGAAGATACAAGATATATGAATGATACAAGCAAGATAACTAACCAAGTAACTAACTTGTTAAAATACTTGATGTGCAGGTAAAGGAAATGTGATCAAAGGAAAAACAACCACAACACACAAGCCAACTTACCCAAACAAGAGTGCCTCCAAGGGATGCGCAACTCAAGGGGAAGCCTTCAATGGCATACACAACCACAAGCTCCAACAAAGAAGAAGCCTCTAAGGGATGTGCAACTTCAATAAAGGAGTCCAATCACATCAAAAGATTAACTTAACTCAAAATTAAAGCATAAACAAGAGGCCTCCAAGGGCTAAAGCGCAACTTTTAAACTACTTAGTCCAATCCACAATGCTTGAAGTAAATTGCATGAAAGATAAAGTGTTAAGTGTTTGCAATGTATACTAAAGCATGAACCATAAAGAATGTATCCAAGTAGATTGGCCAAGGTTGAGTGAATTGATTTTAGGATTATTAAGTTTATTAAGTTNCACAATGCTTGAAGTAAATTGCATGAAAGATAAAGTGTTAAGTGTTTGCAATGTATACTAAAGCATGAACCATAAAGAATGTATCCAAGTAGATTGGCCAAGGTTGAGTGAATTGATTTTAGGATTATTAAGTTTATTAAGTTAGAAGTGAATCCTAGACTAAGTGACAACCCAAGAACTCCCCCTGCTTGTACCAAAAGAGTTGTTGGGTGCTCAATAAGTGAGGCAAACAAGGCCACACCCTAGCTCCACAGGTCAACCCAAGAATAGAAGTACTCCACAGGAAGGACGCCAAGCGTCATGACCTCACGTTTCTTCCTTAAATTCTCGTTTTGATGGAAAAGTTGGGACAGTAAAAGGTGGCCTATTAAGCTAGTTGATTTTAGATCCTAGGAGACTAAGGTAAATTGAGTTAGTTTAGATTAAGTTAAGGTGATTGCAAAGTGTAGTGTTGTGCAAGATGTGTTTGCAAGATACCAAGTACTTGAAAGATAATGCAAGGAAAGTAAAGTACGAAAATTGAATTGCAAGAGAAATTAAGCGTTTGCCTTAAACCACAAGATCATACAAGTTTGCAAGAGATGAAAATAAAGTACATTGAAGATCTAAACCACTTAAGCACATGTACTTAAAACTTAGATGACTTGCAATAAAATAAGGTACTTGGAAAGTAAATTGCCAAAAATGAAAGTGTGCTTGAATGTAGAATTGCCCAAAATGAAGATAGATAGCAAATGTGAACAAGATAAGCAAATTAAATTATCATGCCTCCATGGGCCTAAACTGGCACATGATTACTTCTTAGACGAGATTTAGATCATTATAAAGCATGTAAAAGAATGCAACCATAAACTAATCTAGCCTTGCGATTTTGGGGGTTGGCAAAGCCAAGCACACTCCAAGGTGTAGGGAAACAATTGAAATTAAAATTACTTGAAAGAAACTTAAACTAGCAACCTCAAGCAAGTGCACAGGATGGAGGACAAAGCCTTATGGTTTTGTGCACAAGTGGATTGAATGACTTGAAAAAAAAAGCTTAAAAATAAACCTAGCCTCTCAACCTTGTCATAATGACAAGTGGGGCAAACAAATAAACAAAATTGCAGAAAATAAAAGTGCTACCTGACCTTACGGTTTTGGGGGTTGGCTGGGCCAAACACACTCCAAGATGTAGGCAAAACAAATAAATTAAATTGCAGAAAATTAAAAGAGGAGAAATGCAAGCCCTTTAGGGACTCCACTGGGCTTGCTTACAATGCTTAAGAGAGATGAGAGAAGAGGGTATTATGTTACCCAACTATTGGAGGCTCTTCTTGAGTGTTTTGTGGCCCAAAATGGGCAACACCTCCCCTTGTCCTGGCGAGAATCTGCAAACACCAGCAAGCAAAAGCTTGTTGGAAATGTTGTAAAATGTACAAAACAACTCAAAAAATTTATGTTAGTGAAAACAGAAATTTTTACTATAAAAAACTGAATGTATAATATGATTTTAGGCCTATTTCAGAACTGAAAAACAACCACAAATCCTCAAAGAATGAAAGAAGTTAGAACAGAAAAATAATGGAGGAATCCCTTAGTTGAATAAGCAATTTCTCAAATCTGAAAACTGCTTCTCCAAACCCTTAGTGACCTGCAAATAAGTGAGATCTTGCTACAAAACAATGAGGAGGTGAGCACATGAAATGGAAATTGCAAAATACTTTCCAATACCATACAAATAACTCACTAAGTCTACAGCAATACTACCATAAACTTAACCAAGCAAAATGCTTTGCTTGGGATCTCCTAGATTAGATTTGAAAGCAAGAAAACCCACAAGAAAAATATGGCAGCAATATCACCTCAAACAAAGACCAAGAAGAGCATCAAGAAGACTCCCAATGCACCATGAAATTCCTTCCAAAGCTTTTCTTTATTCCAAAGAGTGCATGCAAATACTTGCAGCAAGAAATTACAAGAAGAAATGAGGATGAAAGAGAGAATAGATGGAGATGAGTGGGAGAGATTTGGGCATAATAACAGTACTCTGAGAATTGGTGAGAAATGAGGGAGAGAGGGCCTTTATTTATACTTGGGAAGGCAAAGTTACCCCTCTTGAATCTTTTACAAGTGTCAAATCATGAGCTAGAGAGAGCATCTCAAGGAGGGGGGCGCAACTCTAGGGTTAAGGTTTTGGTATGTGAGTGGAGGATGAGTTGTCACCCATTAGTCATGTCTAGAAGGTGAGGTGGAGGCACAAGGGAGGCACACTAGGGGAGAGAGGGCCCCACACTTTTAATTTTTTACTTTTCTATAGTTTGCTCAAGGAGGGGGGCGCAACTTCCCTAGGGGGGATAACATCATGAAGTGGTGGCTAGGTAAGAGGGGGGTGTGAGGGTGAGAAAAGGGTTAGGATAGTCTAATTTAAGGTTTAGGCATCATCTCCCACCTTTTCTCTAACCATTTAGCACAAAATTACAAAAATTGACATTTTGACTATGTCAGTACTAGCAATTAAATTGTTGTTTTGGACTGACTAAGACTCCTCATGGACAAACACCTAGAAAAACTTGTCCAATTGAGCCGAAACTTGGTCCAAGGGTGTAGGGGGTCTCATTCCATTTCTTTTGAGCACAAATACCCCTATCAAAAGCCCAAGGACCTAGTTTTTACATTTTTCATCAAAAATTAATTAATATTACCCATACTTAAGCAATTTTAATAAATTAAAAAAAACCTATCTAGACTCGACGGAATTCCGCAAAACTTTAGGAGATGTCTTGCATGGTCATTTACAACATTCCTAGACACTAGTTAACAGAGGACTAAACCATTAGAACGCCTTTCACCACTTTGAAGGAATTATTTATGGGAGTGAAAAACTCAAGGGAAATTAATAACTTGAGGAAAAAAAACACTCAATGAAAGGGACTCCTTTAATGATGAAGTCCTTAGGCAACTGACATAACTATGATCCATGCAGACCCATTACATTATAATCCCACGCAAGGGAGCGGAAATTCCATTACAAAAAGAAGTGATGAAGGCCAAAACTACCTTGTAGAACCAATAAGTCTCTGACTTGGTAGCACCTGATGGTGCATATCTTCATGGTACATGGAGTTGACCCCCTAGTTGAATAGGTGGTCAACAGGGTCTTTGTTTGTTAAAAAAACAATATAAAGGCACTAAAATTGCCAAATACGAAAGTGAAAGTACTTTGAAACAAGTCTACTTTAAGCCTTTAAAAATTTAGAAGTGAAAAGCTTGCTAAAAAGTAAAGTTTCTTGAGATAGATCTAGCTTAAAATAATGAAATGGTAATGGAAATCTAGATCTAACTTTCTTTCTTGCTTGCTAACTTAGATATATGAAGATTTAAAATCAGATCTAGATCTAAGAAATAACAAGCAAGTTGGGAACCAAAATAGAATTAGAGAAATTGTGAGAAAGGAAAGAAAGAGTGTTGGATGGAAACCAATCTTGGGCTATGGGGTCTCCTTGACGTATTGAAGAGGGAAATCTTTCCGGTTGGATGGATTTGAAAGTGTTGGAATCTCAAGCTAGAATCTTCTACTCCTCCAAATTAGAGATCCTAGAAACTTAAGACAATCTTGCAAAGAGTTTGTTAAAAGTGGATGCATCCACTTCCTACATATGAAATCTAGAAAACATGAAATCATAGATCACACATGCTATAATAAGAATTAGTAATACAAGCTAGTTTACTAATATCTTACTAATTGAGGATAAATTAACAAAAAAAAACTGCAAAAAAGATAAATTTACCATACTCAACACATCACCATGAAAGAAGAGCATCCACACATTTGCACAACACCACAAGTGACCTCCAAAGTCTTCAAATCTTTATTCCACAATAGCTTGAGAGCATATTACAACAACATAACTCTAGGTAGACCAATCTAATTACAAAGGAAGAGCCATCTCCAATATATAGCCAAGAGGGTGAGAATCCCAATGGAGGGGGGTGCACCACTTGGAAGAGAGTGAATGACATGTGTGAGGGCCAAGAGAGACACCACACCATACCACCTAACAATGCACCACATGTGAGGAAGAGGATGAAAGGGAGGGGCGACACATGGCCCAAGGGAGGTGAGATCCTCCTTGGGATGTACGCCCTCCTTGGAAAATGCACCACACATGGGAGAGAGGGCGCACCCTCTCATTGGGATCTCCTTCCAATGCCACTTCAATACCTCCAACTCACTCCTAACTCCCTCTAAAGTGATAGTATCTTTTAGTTATCAAGGAGAAAGGGTGATTTAACTTGAAACATGTTCCCGACATGTTTCACAAAAAATAGCACTTGCTGATTTTTTTTATTTTATTTGTCTTTTATTGACCAAAAGTGAGTAATATTGATTTTAAGTGATTAAAAATCATTAATTTCACTCACAAAGTGGATATTCCTGGTCCAAAAATGAATACCCCTAAGGCATATAATGCCTCCTAGTACCACTTATTTAATTTAGGAAATATTTACAATTAAAATATCCCAATTTTGCAGGAAAATTTATTTTTGCATAAAACTTTTAAAGACCTAAGTGGGACTTAGCACATTTCCATGAGACTCTAGAAGGATGTTTAGCATGGTAATATACATTAGAAACTAAGCTTATATGACCATGCTAAGGTCTAACCATGAGTATTTACTCCAGCTTTGGAGGAATTGAGTGAAAAAACTCAAAAATTATAAATCACTTGAACAACAAAATATAATTAACTAGTAAAAAAACACTTTAGAGTAATAAACTCATCTCTAAGTCTTAGGAGGCTAAACCTTTTACGAAAATCATCGTGCTACACCTCTTATTACAATTCCCCGCAAGGTATGGAAATGTGGTAAAAAAGTTAAAAAGGGGCCAAAATGGCCAGTTGGACTTCTGAACTCTGAATTTTGAACAAGTAATTGTTCAATCTTTGGTGGCTCAACTGCAAGTCCATCCTAGTGCAACTTGGTGGATAACAGGAGCCACATGACAAAGAAAAGATCTAGAAAGAAAAGTCAAGAGATAGTTTAAAAGCCAAGTCACCTGACACGTCCAAAAGGGGCCAAGTGTCTGTATCCGCGATGTCCACGTGAAGACATGCTACGGTACGTTTCAGACACGTGATCAAGCCGTGTCATGAGTGCAGGACACGTCACCAAACCATGTCGAACACCTTCCTGAGGATGTGTCATGATTTTGAGACACGTGTCCTATGTAAAGCATCCTATGGGAGATAAAAAGGGTTTTGTTTTGTGATTTTAGTTGTTCATTTGACTTTTGAAGAGCCCGTGATAGGTTTGTGGAGGAAGTTGACATCGTTTGCATCGATTGGAAGTCAGATTTCACCAACAGAACTTGGATTGGGCATAGAGGAAGAGGAGGATGGAAGACAGGACAGTGGTAGTGATGTTGATTATGACATGGAGGAGGACTATTGCCATGGATAGTGACTCTAATATCTATGAGATATGAGATTCCTACCTATTTTGTATCTAGATTCTACTCTATTTTGTATTTTGGAGTGGAATTCCCTCAGCGTCTATATAGACAGGCTGCTGGCTTACTGCTCAGGCAAGAACTATCTTAGCATTGTTAACATTTATTAGATTAATTTTATGAACAGAAATGAAAGAACTTGAAAAGAAACACCACTACAATGGCCAAGGTGGTGGCAAGCCTCCCGATTTTGACCAAAGAGGGTAGCTTATTTATACAATAACAAATAAATGAAATAGAAGCTAAACTAAGTTATATGAACAAAAGAATAGCTAATCTAAGTTAGATGTATTTTAGGGCCCAAAAGACTTAGAAATATTCCAGAAAACTTAGAAAAGGAAAGAGAAAAGAGGAGAGATGTTACCCAAACCAAGGAAGAGTTGTTTGGGAGACCTCCTAGGTGTTTGTTGGCAGCTTGCTCCTCAAAATATATCACTGTCCTGTAAAAACAGCAAGCAAAAGCTTGCTGGAAATGCTGCAAAAACACCAAGTTTTGTTACAGAAATTTCTGTGTATACACAGAAATTTCCAGCAAAGAGATATGATATAAAAAATTGATTTTATGACCTATCTAAGGGTTAGATAGCTACAGAAAATGATATGGAATGATAGCAATATATCAGATGTAACAGAAAAAGCAAAGAGTTTATGCAAGCCAAGGTTGAAATCTGCTCTAAAGTCTCTTCCAAACCCTAACCTGTGAGACAAACCTGCAACTCAAGCACAATGTAAATCTATAGCAGCATAGTACGATGATTAGTATAAAAGTTTGAACTAATTCATAACCCTATCTAATCAATCAATACATAAATCATCAACACTAATGTATATTTGATTTACTCCAATAAACTAATTTACCAAAGAATGATTGCATATAAAATCACAAAATGAGCAAGGAACAAGATCACCTCATGTTATTTGATCATAAGACTAATCTCAATAATCCAAATGTCTTCCAAAGCTTTCTTTATTTATCCGAAAAAATGTGAGAGCCTTGGGCAACTAATTGCTCCAAGAATCTCTNCATAGGATAGGTTAGGTAACCTTCCTAAAAGGGCGCACTAGGCATAATAGGAGGGCCCACTTGCTTAGAATAGCAAGTTGGGTTAGGTTTTGGGTAGAGGGAGTGACTCCCTAACCAATGGGGCGCAAATGAGAGGAGGGCGTAAGGCTTAGGAAGAGTTTAGTTAGGTTTAGTGTTAGGGTTTTGGTAAGGGTTAGGTTTTTGGTAGTCTAGGAGGGCGCACCACATGTGTGGAGTGTCTTTTCAAGTTCCCAAGGCTAGATTTAAGGGATTT
>SNQJ01S0025575.1:16490-40815 GCA_010110895.2 Picea sitchensis
AATCCATGGAGATGGTTTCCCATTTCCATTCTGGGATTGGTAAAGGTTGCAATAATCCTGCTGGGTGTCGGTGTTCTGCTTTAACCTGTTGGCACTCTATGCATTTGGCTAAGTACTCGGCTATGTCTTTCTTCAACCCAGGCTAGTAGAATTGTTTCCTAGTGGCCGTGATCATCTTCTGGTATCCTGGATGACCAGTATAGGGTCTTTTATGTAGTTCATCCAGTATGAAACTCTTCAAGTCGTCACAATCTGGGATATACAATCTGCTTCGGTAAGTGAGCAAACCTCCTTTCATCATCTGGTAGTCTCCGTACTTTGCCCTGGTGGGCTCTTGCTGTAGGTATGAGGTCACGGTCTGGACAAAGGGATATGTTTCTTGTGCATTTCTGACTCTTTCCTTGACATCTGTCTTACAGGTGCTCACCGCTTCTAGGTGAATTGTTTTCATACTTATGCTAAGGGCATCGACCACCCTAATTTCCTTTCCTTTAATGTGTTTGATTTCAAAATCAAACTTGCTAAGGAGAGCCATCCACCTAGCTTGTCTGGCATTGAGCTTCGGTTGGTCAAACAAATATCTCAATCCACAGTGATCTGTCATAAGTACAAATTTCCTTCCTAGGAGGTAATGCCTCCACATTTTTAAGGCGTGCACTATAGTGGCCAACTCCAGATCATGGGTCACATAGTTGACTTCGTACTCATTCAATTTTTGGGACTCATAGCAGACCACACTTCCTCCCTGCATAAGGACTCCTCCGAGCCCTTCCTACATGCATATGTGCACATGAGGAAGTCAGCTTTGGAATCGACAATCTTCAACATGGGTGCATGAGTCAGTAGATGTTTCAGGGTTTGAAATCTTTCTTCACATTTTTGTGTCCATGTAAATTTTGTCCCCTTTTTCTGGAGGGCAGTGATTGGACAACTAATCTTGGAGAATCCTTTTATAAATCTCCTATAGTATCCTGCTAATCCCATAAAGGATTTGATATCCGAAATGTCCTTTGGGCTATGCCATTCCATGATAGACTTGATTTTGTCAGGGTCTACTGCTACTCCTTCTTCAGATAGGACATGGCCTAAGTAATGTATTTGCTTCTGGAAGAATTCACATTTGCTGAATTTGGCATAGAGCTGATGTTCTCTTAGCACTTGCAGCACAAGCCTAAGACGCTCTTCATGCTCTTCTTCATTCTTGGAGTAAATTAATATATCGTCAATAAAAACCAGCAAAAATTTGTCTAGGAATTTGCTGAGTACATTGTTCATCAAGCACATGAAAGTGGCAAGGGCATTCGTTAACCCAAATGGCACTATCACAAAATCATAGTGACCATACCTCGTCCGAAAGGTAGTTTTATGGATTTCTTCACCCTTGATGGTATCCCGACCTCAAGTCAATCTTTGAGAAAATAGACGCATCCCCCAATTGATCGAACATGTCATCGATCCTAGGCAAGGGGTACTTGTTCTTTATGGTTACCTTATTGAGTTGTCTATAATATACACATAGTCTAAGGGTACTGTCCTTCTTTTCCAAAAATAGGACTGGTGCTCCCCATGGAGACATGCTGGGCCAAATATAACCCTTATCCATCATTTCTCTCAATTGCAATTTGAGTTCAACTAGTTCAGGTGTGCTCATCCGGTAGGGTGTCCTAGACATCGACACTGCTCCTGATGTAAGTTTTATCGAGAAGTCAATGTCCCTTCTCGGAGGTAGACCCGATACCTCTTCCGGAAATACATATCTGTATTCTCTTAGGGTAGGGTGGTCTTCGAGGCTTGGTTTTTCGCCTTGAATTGTTTTCAACACCTGTATTGCATATAGGGGACATCCTTTTCGACAATACCTTCATATTTGTAGAGCTGATATTTGTCTCACCGAGATAGGTTTTCAGATCCCTTGAAGGGTTATCCTTTTTCCTTCTTTACTTACACATTCTAAGGTTTTATGGTAATTTGGCTTTATGGGCAGCTAGTCCATACCAATCACCAGATCATACAATCCCAGGGGTAATATGTTAAGGGTTTCTTGGGTGGGGAATTCACCCAAAATTAAATGGCAGGCTGGTATGACCTTTGCTACCCTTCTTTTGGTGCCAATGGCTACCTGTACCAACCATGGCTTGGTAGGTTTATGTGGCCGTAGTTTACACTTATCAACAGTCTTAGTGGCTATATAACTCAAGTTTGAACCAGGGTCAATTAGAATAAACACTAGATGGTTGGAAATCATACCTTCTATTTCCACCACTGAAGCTTGGTGGTCGRCTTGGTTATTATCCAAGGCTGCATAAATTTGCGGCACACTCCCGACCACATCATTGACAATGGTAGCTTCCTGGATGCTGTAAATTCTCTGACTATTTTGTTGTCGGTGTGGACAGTCTCTCAATAGATGTTATTCTCTRCAACCCCAACATTTCAAAGGTTCTCTCTTTGGGTTATCAGCCTTCACTGGTACAAATCCAGAAGTTTTATTTCCGCCCAAGGAGGGAAAGTTCTGCTGGTGTACACTCTGGGCTAGGAAGCTCATCCTTGAGTTCTTCTTATAGTTCTTAAATCTTGGGGATTTAATCCCCTTTCTCTGAAATATTGAACTATTCTTTGGTTTCTAGCCTTCGCGAGGTTCTGTTCGATGTCCAAACTGTTCATGACAATATCTTGCCTTTCAGATAGTGCCTTCTAGGGTCTTTGGCTCATTAAATTCAATTCTGTTCCAATAGTCCTTAGGTAGTCCACTGATGAAACGTTGCACCTTTGCATTTTCTACTTTTATATAAGGTACATACCTCAACAACTCGAGGAATCTGCTGACATATTCCTCTATAGTGAGTTTCCCGAGTTTGAGTTCATAGAATTATTTAGTCTTTTCGTCGAAATATTTTTCCGACAGATACTTCTTCCAGAAGTATTTCTCAAACTGTTCCCAAGACAGGTCCTCTTCGCGAACCCCTTGCACATTCTTAAGGTCTTCCCACCAAATGGAAGCCTTTCTGTTCAAGTTGAAGGTGGCCACTCGGGCCTTCAAATTTTCAGAGAATTCATGGACTCTGAAATACTTCTTTAGTCCAAGAAGCCATACCTATGCTTCCTCTCCCTTCTTTATTTCACTGTCGAAGGAGGGTGGTTTGGCCTTCCTGAATTCTTCAAATTTATTACCCTTGTAAATCTTTCGTTTCTTTTGTCTTCTTTGGGAATAAGAACTAGTTCTGCTGCTAGAAGAGCCCTCCAAACCGCCCGCTTCCTTCCCAGAGGAATCGTCCGCCGCTTGTCCTTTACCTCTGGGATGGACCTTTTTCGAGGTGCTTCACTCAGTGTGACCACTAATATGACCATGTTTCTGTATTTCAGGTTCATGCTACATTTTTCTTTGTAGGTCAGATAAGCTCCGCAGTAAAACTGCGTTAATTTCTGTTTGCTTCTCTTGTTCTTTCGTCATCCTCTCATTGTCATCCTTGCAGCTTTGTAATTCAACCATGGGGCTCCTCACAGTCTCAGCTAGATCTGAAGGGGTCCCTACTTCCCTCCTTTCATCAGACTCTTCGTCTCTATTGTGGGAGCCCTCCCCCACTTCATGGTGAGTCTCCATTCTCCATGTCTGCAATTTCTCGCGGTTGATCTTCCGCTTTGTGTGCAAAAGAAAAACGCTGGTTGTTAGTCAATATTTATATTCATTTATAACCAGTACATAATTGATATTTTTCACATGCACACACACACACAATAGGATTTTTCATTATTAACTTCGAATTTTGAATAAGAAGGTTAAGACAGGGGGTTACTCCTTTTAGGAGTGTTTCGAATGGAGCTCCTGTGCAACTCGTTCATGAGCCCAAGCAGGCCAAGTGTTGTAACCATGCTCTGATACCAATTTGTGACGCACCCACCACGGGGCTAGAAAAATTTCGGATTTCTTTCCTTATTCTCGAGGGACAACACTCCTCGAGATTCTAAGGAGCCTAGCGTAGACCCTCCTTTCCCTTTAAAGTCCCTCATATGACCGTGACTATGCCCACAGTCCTTACCGAGAAGGCACTTCTTCTATCGTGATACGGGGAGTCATGAGGCAAGCGATCCCTTGCTCTCTTGACTTTCAAAGTGACGAAACCCGAAATGGACCTAATCACTTATCGAGATTAACAACAACCCGGAATAAGTTTGGTACTCTGCCCTTCGGGGTTTCCTCCATCGGGATTTTGGGATGTGCAACGACAGGAGGTCTCGCACCTGGGTTTTCCGGGAGTCGAAAACTCCGAAACCTGCACACACACACACACACACACACACATATATGTCGCTCAACCTATTTCGGGAATTCACAAACTAGGTTTTCGGGACTGGCGAGCACAAGAGAACTTGCCGATAGGTATTCCGGGTGCCGAAACACCGAAACACCATATCTTGTCCACACTATTATTATCTTCGGGTTTCACAATTCGGGTTTTCAGGACTGGGGAGCACAAGAGAACTTGCCGATAGGTATCCAGGGTGCCGAAACACCGAAACACCATATCTCGTCCGCACTATTATTATTTCGGGGTTTCGCAATTCGAGTTTTCAGGACTGGCGAGCATAAAAGAACCCGCCGATAGGTATCCCGGGTGCCGAAACACCGAAACACCATATCTCGTCCGCACTATTATTATTTTGGGGTTTCGCGATTCAGGTTTTCGGGACTGGAAAGAACAAGAGAACTTGTCGAAAGGTATCCCAGGTGTCAAAACACCGAAACACCATATCTATCTGTGCTAAGCCATTTAGGCATTTCTCCTTTCGGGATTTTGCGTTATGTGAGAACAAGGATTCTCGCTCCTAGGTTTCCCTGGAGTCAAAACTTCGGAACCCCAAACTCTAAACATGCTCCACTATTTCGGGGTCTCCTCCATCGATATTTTGTGAGTCGGGGTTTCGAGACTGGCGAATACATGGGGCCCACACTTAGGTACCCCGGGTACCGAAGTATCGAAATATGATAACTTCTCCACACTCTATCTTTTTGGGATTTTGCAAGTCGGGATTTCGGGACTTGCGAGTACAAGGGAACTCACCCTTGGATATTTTGGATGCCGAAATACCGAAATATCGGGATTTAGCTACACGTTGTCATTTTGGGATTTTAGGACTTGCGAGTACAAGGGAATTCACCCTTGGGTATTCCAGGTATCGAAATGTCGAAATATCGTAACTTATCCGCACGCTATCGTTTCCGGGATTTCGCAAGTCGGGGTTTCGAGACTTGCAAGTACAAGAGAACTCACCCTTGGGTTTCCTGGATATTGAAAACTCCGAAATACCAAATCTTAACCTGCTCATCTTATTTCAGGGTTTCTTCCATCAAGATTTCGCAAGTCGGGGTTTCGAGACTTGTGAGTACAAGGAAAATCACACTTAGGTACCCCGGGTGTTGAAACACCGAAATGTCGAAGTCTAAGAGGACCATTCTCTCTCGTGCAAGGTTTTAAGACTTACGCCATAAAATCCTCCAACAGATCCTTGGATAAACTTTCAAAAAGGGTGTCCCTGTGGGGAGATCTATCCAGGGAATTACTTGAGACAAATAAGGGAATAAATTTCCCGAGAACAGACTTGAAAACTCAATTCGTTCAATATATATATATATATATATATATATATATATATATATTTACGTAAGCCATAGGTGGTCTTTCCAACATAAGCATGTAGTCACCATTTCTGATCAAAACACCATACATACATTCTTATACTGAAACCATTCATAATTGCACAAACCATGAAGATACATGCCAGAATATTAATTTCAAGATACGAGATATAACACTTATCGGGAAAACACTAGGTTTGATGCAACTACTGAGAGGGGTGCTCGTTTCCACCCAACCGTAGGCTCAACGATTCCGAATGGATTTACCACTAGCCACCCCCTGAGCTTAGACCATGATGCTGTGAGACTGAGTCTTTATTCGTCAGAAGTCGAGAACGAAGGTTACTCTCCTCCTTCTCTTCTTATCAGTCACTCTGTATATTTTTCCAGAGTCCTTCCGATTTCTCCCCTCTTTCGATCTCTGTCACGACTGCCCCCTTTCACACCTCTTTTCCTACCTTTTATTTTCTAGCGAGGTTGCGTGTGGCACGAACTTCCCCGCGGTGGTCAGGTCTGAGGCTTCCAAGGATGGATGGCTCATGAGGAGCCTCTTCACCTACCAACCTGGCGAGTAATTCATTTTGGGGCCAACGAGCCGCTCTTGATCTTCGGGCTAGTGAATACCAAATATGGTATTGGTTTCAGTGGAAGTTAACGCCACCATTCCAGGTGCCTTCCACCACCTTTCATCAACCACCGTGGTCTCTTTTCAGCACATCCCCCTCCCAACAGTCCTGCAACATATATTCATAACATCATTTACATTCATCGAACTTTTATACTAAGGTCCATTTAAAATCACACATTCACATCTTTGAGTCTGCCATAGTTCTTGGCCAGTATAGTTATTTTTACAGATTGGGGGAAACAGGGTGTTACAAAGGAAATCAACAACCGCCTGGGGGGAAACCTCCTCAAGTTAATTCTTTTGTACCCGCTAATCCTGAACAACCATATCCAGGTTCTATGAATCCTACCTGGGGTCAAAGTTTTTAGTCTAATGCTCCTTCCCAAGGAATCTTACCTAATCAACGAACTCAAGTTGGCTATGTGACTCAAAACCTTCCACAACCCTCCATAACTGAATTTGACAGGACCCTCTAACTATCTACATACTGCTTATGGTCCTACTGGTATACCTATGGGACTACCTCCTCAAAATTACCATTTTCCTCAAGCGAACATACAACTGTCATTTCTTGCTACTTTGGATTTACCAGATTTATATAGGATTTTGTATGATCTTATCTTGCATTCTCCTTATTGGTCGGTCATACCTGCCAATTTACCATCAGATATTCCTAAGTTTGACAGGTCGATCAGGGGAAGAACCAAATAATCATGTCATGACTTTGCATATTTGGTGTTCATCCAATTCCTTGATGGACGACTACATTAGATTACATCTTTTCCAACGAACTTTGACGGGTTCGACAACCACATGGTATATTGAATTTCTACGAGGATTATTCAATGACTTCAACACCTTATCTATGGATTTATTAACACATTACCAACTACCAACCCGATACGAGTCAGGAACCAAAATTTTGAGTTCATTTAAACAATCCTCGTCCACTCACATTTCTGATCATATTCATGAATGGAGGAGGAGAAGACGCTTAATCAAAGTTCCCCTTCCCGATCAACTATTGGCTGAGTGTTTTACCAAGTCACTTATTGGTACTATATCCTGGGATGTTTCCATGGGTGGTGTCATCACTGAAGAGTAGGTGATTAGTCGTGCTCAATACTTGGATCTTGTTTATTTACAAACATGAACACTATATGACTTGATCCCTGATGCTCCTCGCCCGTTTACAAATTCAACCCCAACATCTCCAGTAGCTTCTCATGCTGCCGATGGCGTGATTGGAATTTTTCATGCTGAGAATCAGTCTAAACAAGCCATTCATTCCAATCCCAATTATAATACTGCTAATGTACAAAATATCCCTCCTCCAACTCCTTATGTCGGTAAAACGTTTGAAGTTAATTCAGTTCAATCTACACCTATTGGTAAAAATAAAAATAAAAAGAAAGGGAAGGGCAAGAATAAGGAGGACATACATAATAATCAACAATCTGATAAACCCAAGACTCAGCTTGGTGATGACAAAGTAAAGCAAAAACCTCTTTATCCTTGTCTTATATGTGGTGAGGATCATTATACGAAATATTGTCCACGACATGATGAGGTTACTAAGTTCTTGCAAGGGACCAGGACACTTCCTACACCTTCAATTTTTTCACAACCTTTTCCTTCTCAGTAGTAGGCCCAATTAGTCATTCATGACCAACCTTCTCCCTCTACCACATCTTCTGTACTCGTGTGTACTAGTGACTCCAAGAAGAACGAAGTTGCAGTCTCTACTCGAGCCAAAGATTATTCACCTTCCAAAGAGAAAGTTGATGATTCACCACCTTCAGTGGTTCAACCTTCTCTATCGACTTCACCTTAAAATGGTACCCTTCATCTCGAACGACCGAGTCTAGATACAGTTCTTTGTCATCCTCCTAAAGGATTTGTTCGTAAGTCATCGTTTAATCCTCATGCACGTGCTGCTCAAAACTACATTATTGTAGAAGATCTTGCATATGCACCTTCTGCGATGTCAGCTCTGAAAGTCCTTCAAAGTTGTCCTACACAATGGAAGACATTGTTAAAGGATATTGGTGGAATTGATCCTACTGATACAAATTTGATAATATTTGACTTGGAAGATCATATTCCATGGCTTCCTCCTCAATTATAGTTTCAGATACAAGTTATTGTGGAAAATAAGAATATTTTTCAAACAGTTATTGAGGAAGGAGCCTCTACTTGCATCATGTCCGTCACTTGTTGGAAATCCATTGACTCTCTTTCCCTTACCGAGTCACACAATACTCTGAAATCATTTAATGGTACAAGATTTAAACCTTATGGTGTTCTTCCTTCGTTGCCTATTATGTTAGAAGGAAAAGCGTTTACTGTTGAGGTTGAGGTCTTTGATGCACCTCTCGATTAAAACCTTCTACTTGGTCGTATTTGGATTGATTTCATGCGTGCAATTGTTTCTACTCTTTTCCGTGTGATACATTTCCCTCACCAAGGAAAAGTTGTAACTGTTGATCAACTTGCCTTCTTTAATTCTGATTCCCGTACTAGTAACATACCTTTAATTGTGAAAACACCTCTTGGTTATGAGAATGTTGGTGTGGGTCTTTTAAGAGATTCATCATTAATGGGTACGTTCCCCATTGCACCGCCCGATATTCCTACTCCTTTTGTCGCCTCAATTATCACGATATCAACCACTATTGGTGAAATCGCTAAGTCTTATGACCCTTGGATAGTACCTAGCTCTGACGACTGTCTTCATTATGGTGACATAATTCCTTTAAGTCTGGTAGAATTGGCTTATCAAGCTATTTAATTGGCAACTCCCTCTCCTTGTTCTCTCTTAGATACGTCTCCAGATCCGTTTCACGTAGTTTTTCACACAGATGAAATGATTATGACAATCATGTCTATGGAAGATACTCCATGGGACAATGGGCATCGTCGCTCTATTATCTTTTTGGAACTCGAGACCATAGAGAGTTATCAATGGATTTCGAATCCATCTAGTGTTGTTACTATTTACCCTGTTCCTAAACCAATACACAATGTTTTGTATGAAGGGAAATTGGGTAATATTTCACCCACCATCCCTTTAGATATTTTTATTAAACCCGGAGTCATGGAAAATGTTCACATCGGTGCATCATGTTCTGCTGATGAGGTCCAAATTTATAAATCTCTTTTCTGAGAATTCCATGACATTTTTTCCTGGAATTACAAAGAAATGCCTGGAATTGATCCATATATTGTTGTACATGAGATTAAGACTTACCCGGACTCTAAACCCGTTCGACAGAGACTTCGCCCAGTACATCCACGTAAAGTTGCTTCTATTAAACTCGAATTTGAAAAAATTCTTAAAGCTGATTTTGTCTATCCTGTGGCTTTGACTGATTGGGTGTCTAATCTTGTTCTAGTTATGAAGAAACAAGGAATGATTCGTGTTTGTGTAGATTATAGGTATATCAACAAGGCTTGTCCCAAAGAAAATTATCCAACCCCTTTTGTTGACCAGATCGTTGACGATTGTGCCGGTAGTGAAATCTTCTCTTTGATGGATTGTTTCTTCGGTTATAATCAAATCAATATTTTACTTGCGGATCAACATAACACTGATTTTATCTTCCCTTGGGGAACCTTCACATACCGGAAACTACATTTTGGTCTCAAGAATGCTGGTGTGAATTTTCAACGCACTATGTCTTATGCTTTTCATGACATTAAGCACACTGTACAACCTTACCTAGATGATTTACTGGCACATTCCATGTGTTGTCAAGATCACCCGACACATTTATGGGCCATTTTCTTACGCTGTCGCTATTATCGCATACAATTGAATCCACATAAATGCATTTTGTGTGTGGAGTCTAGATGACTTCTTGGTTTTATCGTTTCTACACATGGGACCAGGGTGGACCCTCTGAAGGTTGAAGCTATTCTCAATTTTCCTCCTCCTTCTACATTATGCCAACTCCAAAGTTTGCAAGGGAAGGCAAAATTTTTATGTCAATTCATCCCCAACTATGCCAAATTAATGAAAGGTTTTACTCGAATTCTTAAAAAGGGTCATGATTTTGTATGAGATGACACTGCCAACAAGGCCTTTGAATCTTTGAAACTTGCCTTAACCTGCACATAGCGATGGTAGAGTCCGAAGCAACTAACCTTTTATTTTAATTGAATAAGACAACAAGAGAGAAGAACACTCAAAGGAATGTTGGTTTCTCCCAGTTAAGGGTTCTAGGGTAAAATCTTAGTGTACTGTGTGATTTCTTGTTTCATTTACGTTATTGATTAAATTATTCTTCTCTTATGCTAGGATTAGTGTGGAAGTGTCTTTCATTTCCTGACATGTGGTATCAGAGATTAGGTTTTCCCTAACAAGTGAGTTATCAGAGCAGTGCTATTCTTTTAAAAGTATATCATATCTTGATTATCCAATCTTGAATCTGAGAACTAAACCCTAGGTATAGTAAGTGTTGTAAGTCATAAATTGTGTTAAAGATTGTGGTAAATAATGGCGAGCAATTCCATAATAGAGATAGAAAACTTCAATGGCCAGAATTTTTAGCTTTGGAAGCTTAAAATGGAAGATCTTCTTGTGGATCAAGAAAAATGGATAGCGGTCTGTCCAGGTACCCATCCGAGAGGCATGTCGATGGAAGAATGGGAGAAACTCAAAATAAGAGAAAGAAGTATGATTCATCTTTGTCTTGCAGATTCGGTGCTGCTGAATGTCTCAGGTGAAGATTTGACAAAGAAACTATGGGACAAGTTGTGAAGCTTATACCAATAGAAATCTATGGTAAATAAGTTTATTCTTAGAAATAAATTGTATCTTCTAAGGATGAGTGATGACAGTTTGGTGACTGAGCATTCAAATGTGTTTAATACTGTGTTAATCCATTTATCATCTGTGGATATTAAGACCAATGATGAGGAGAAATGTATCAACCTATTATGTTCTTTTCGAGACTCCTGAGATATCTTAGTCATAGCTATTGGGAGTAATACAACCACACTAGCGCTAGAGGACATGGTTGCTTCTCTGTTGTCAGCATAAATGAGAAGGAAGAACATGGAATGATGGACCAAAGATACTTTGGTAGTGAGAGGTCGACCAATAGACATATATAAAGGAAGATTCTCTCGTAGAAAGTTCAAGTTGAAGGGAAGATCTAAATCCCTGGTTCAATCGATGTGAAGATGATAGAAATGTGGTAAAGATGGGAATTATAAAAAGGATTGTACGTTGAAGGAAACAAAATTCAGCATTGGATCCGACGAGAAGCATTCGACTGAGAGAAAGACGACCTCAGACAAGGGTGGTTATTTTGATCTAATGTCGAACAATACACAGTCAGATCAAGATGTTTGGTTGATCGAATTAGGAGAATCATATCATATGCCACCACATAAACAATGGTTCTGTGAATATGAATAATATGATGGGGGTGATGTGTTTTTGAGGGACGACTCGACAAGTAGAATTGTCGGACGGGGAAGAGTCCGATTGACACTGCAGGATGGGAGGAAAATAAACCTTCTAGGTGTGATACACATTTCGGGTTTGGAAATAAACCCGATATCTGTCAGCAAGATGAGTGAGGAAGGCATGCATACTCTGTTTCAGAAGGATTCATGCAATATAGTTAGAGGTGGGATGGTCTTAATGAAAGGAGTTCAGATTGGTACCCTATACAAGCTGTTAGGGAATGTCGAGTCAACTAGATGCAACAAAGTTGTTTCTCCTGAAATCGATTTGACTGCAACTCAGCTCGTCTAGACTCGAGCCAAGTCAGTTGATCCAAGATCTTTTCATCGTGACTTATAAAGAATTTCATTAAATGAGAATAAATTAAAATGCACCATTAAAGAGTGGAAAACTAAAAAATGAAGAGACATAAGCATCAGATCTAAACACAAAAACTTGATAATGGAGTTCGTCCCTAGTGGACTACGTCTCCGGGTCCTGCTCTCAAATGGGTAGGCTCTTTCATTAACTCAACAAAAATACATAAGTATACCTCATTATAAAATCAAGTTGCAAAAATAATGCTCAGATCAGGAAACAAATATCACCACTGAATTCGTGGTGTTGAATTACCCAAAAATGTCTATCTCCATGCCTCGATTCGACTCTGGCACTCCCAGGCCCAAGAAGAATTATGTCTCAGTTTTTGTGCCCTCTGCAACCTACAATAATGACAGTCCTTGCCTCAAAATTTGTGCTTGTAGTCGTACAGTCCACGCCTCTCCTCCTCCGACTGGGCAAAAACCTAGCGTAAATAGMAATTGGGCAGACAAATTTACCAACAAAACTGTTGGGCGAGTTGGTTGTCGGTGCTAATGTGAAGGCGTTATATGTGGGGGAGGTCCCGGGGTCAAACCCGCGGGCCTCCCCTTTTGGGTCTTTGTTACAACCTATTTTAAATTTGGATGGTCGACTTCTAACTTTGGCGGATGTGCCAGATATGGTGGGACCTCCGCCAGATTTGGTGGGGGTCCATTTTTATATGTTTTTTGATTTTTGGTCACGGGCCCTCCTTGGGCATTTCGGGGGTGCCACGTGATGCCCTCTGATTGGGCCACGTGGAATCCTTGGATTGACCCACCTGGCTGCTGACGTCACCTCCATGTCAACTCCATAATGACACATGGCGCCTTCTGGGTGGTGCCATGTGGCGTCACCTGGGGGTGCCATGTGGCACTTTTCTACTGGTCCAAATGGAGCCCCGAAAAGCCTATTGGCGGGTGAAACGTGGAAGCCTCTGGTGTTGCCACATGGCATGCTGACATCAGAAATCGTCATACTGACATCATCCTGCCATGTCAGCTACTGACGTCATGTTGACGTCAATAGTACAAATGATGATGTGGCCCCTGTTGACTTGCCATGTTTGACCATGACTTTCACTGCAAATATATTTCAATCCGTAACTTCGTTTGATGAGCCGTTTGTGCCGTTATAAATATTGCAACACACTCTTCACGATCATGCCATTTTTACTGAGTTTTTGGAACTTTGAATTTTTTCCCTTTCTCTGTTTGCTGGAGCCATTCTAAGCATTCTGAGTTGCCTCTGTGAGTTCTGAGTTGTTCTTAGCCTTCTTTGTATCCTTTTTGTATCCTTTAAGACTACTCAAAGATAATCAACATCACCCCTGCATGAAGTCCTAATCCTCCTATCCAGAATGGTATCTTCCTGTAGTTCATCCAAGTACTCAAGTGAAAACTCATCAATTGAAGGTATTGAAACTTCCTCATCTTGATCCATGATCATGGGAGGCTAAAAATGTTTCAAGTTCTCAACATTCACAACTGAGTAAATATTCATGTAAGGTATAAGATCCAGACGAAAAGCATTGGTACCACTTTTCTCCAAAATAGTGAAGGGTCCATAACGAATGGGTTTGAGTTTTTTTCCTTCACCCTTCAATATCTCCTTGCTGATGTGAATCCATACATGGTCTCCAACCTAGAGCTGATTATCAACCCTATGCTTGTCATGCCGAGCTTTATACTATGCTTGAATTTTCTCCAACTGTTCCCTGACTGCCTGGTGTATCTGCTAGATCCTCTGGATGAAATTGCGGGCTCTGTCCTCTGTTCGTTCATCATTCACATCAACATATCTCTCGTACATCAAGTCCAAAGAAACCTTGGTAGGTACCCAAAACATGTCTCAAAAGGTGAACTCTGAGTGGATGAATGTAAATCTCGGTTGTACGCATGTTTTACATAGGGTATCTATTCATCCCATAACTTGGGCTGCTTGTTGCAGTAGCCTCAAAGTGAAAGTACCAATTTTTGGTTTACCACATCTTTCTGTCCGTCGGTCTGTGGATGGAAAGTAGTGCTCCTCTTCAATTTGGTGTCCATCATTCTCCACAAGCTAGTCCAAAAGTCCCCAAGGAATCGAGTATCTCGATTTGAGACGATGGATGTGGGTAATCGAAAGTGAACCCAAACATACTGAAAGAAGAGATTATCAGTCTTCTCAGCAGTGATATTCTTTTTACATGGCATCAAGATACATATCTTGCTGAACCTATCCACTACAACATACAAATAATCATGACCCCTTTTGGTCATTAGTAAACCCCCTACAAAATCCATGGAGACACTTTCCCATGGATGTGATGGAACATGAAGTGGTGAGTATAGCCCCAGTTTTCTATTAGTGGGCTTACAAGTAGAACACACCACACACCCCTTTGCATATTTATTTACAATTTCTTTCATTTGAGGCTAGTAACAAAACCTTTGCAAATGAGCCATAGTTTTTCCTACCCCAAAATTCCTAGACACAAGAGAAGTGTGAGCTACTTGTATTACATGGACTCGTTCACTTGTAGGAATACATAACTTTCCAATATGGTAGAGTAGTTTTCCCTGCAAACAATAGTTATTTACCTATGCACCAAGGGTTAGCTTCACATATAATTCTTTAAAATCTTCATCGATGGAATATTGTTCTACATAGCTATCATGAGATACATAAGTATTCTTCAAAACAATAGAAGCAACAATAGGAGGTCTAGAAATCATATCAACTACCTTGTTACTTTTACCCTTTTTGTACTTTATTACCAAATGAAATTGTTGTAGAAAACCCATCCACCTATAGTGTCGATATTGTTGCAATTTGGTCTATTCTTGAAGATACTGTAAGGGTTGGTGATCTGTATGTATGATTGTTTCCTTCCCTAACAAGTAGTGTTTCCATTTCTTTATGCTCTAGACTAATGCATACAACTCTTTATCATATGTAGGATAGTTAACAACAACTTGGTTAAATTTTTCAGAGTGGTAAAAGATAGGCTTATGATATTGCATCAATACTGTCCCCATGGCGTATCCACTAGCATATGTCTTGATCTCAAAAGGCTGTTGAAGATTCGACAGTGCTAATACTGGTGCGGTACTAATCTTCTCCTTTAGAATGTTGAAATCATTTTGTTTCTTTCCTTCCCA
This sequence comes from Picea sitchensis, assembly GCA_010110895.2. Lineage (NCBI taxonomy): Eukaryota > Viridiplantae > Streptophyta > Pinopsida > Pinales > Pinaceae > Picea > Picea sitchensis. Next base: position 31,712 of record SNQJ01S0025575.1, read on the forward strand.
CTGAAAAGTGTTCTTCACACTAGTTAAGGCATGCAAAGGAGCTGCTATAAAGGAGAAGCTGGGAATGAATCTCCTCCAATACTATATTTCACCTAAGAAGCTTCGGACTTCGATTACACTTTTTGGCTTAGACCATTTTACAATTACATCAATTTTGGAAGTATCAATTTTTAAGTTTCCTCCTCCTACAATATGACCTAAGTACACAAGTGCAGTCTTGCCAAATTCACATTTAGACAATTTAACATACAACTTTTCCCTTTGAAAAGTATCCAGTACTTGCTTTACATGCCTCACATGCTCATCCCAAGTTCCGCTAAAAACAATAATGTAGTCTAAATATACAATTACAAATTCATCTAGGAAAGGCCTGAATACATCATTCATCACACGAATGAAAGTTGCCGGAGCATTACAAATCCCAAATGACATAACTAACCACTCAAACAATCCTTGTTTGGTTTTAAAGACAGTTTTCCATGCATCCTGTTATGCAACTCTGATTTGATGATATCCACTGCGCAAATCTAACTTAGTGAAATAAACAACATTCTTCAATTGAACAAGTAAATCATCTATGCGAGGAAGAGGGTATCGATTTTTCATCGTGATTTTATTTAAAGCCCAGTAATCGACACACATTCACCATGTGCCATCCTTCTTTGGCACCATCACGATTGAAGAACCACAATGAGATGAACTGGGTCTGATGACCCCTTGATCCAATAAGCCTTATACCTACTTCTTGATCTTTGTCACCTCCAAAACTAACATCCTGTACATTCCCACATTATGAAGAGGAGAATCCTGCTGAATATGTATCTCATGTTGGATTTCCCTCTTAGGAGGTAATCCATTTGGTTCCTGAAAAATATCACCATACTTAGAAACAATATCAATTAATTCATTTTTATGAGGTGGATCACACCCTTCAAAAGCGTCGGATGTCCCAACATATTTCTCTCTAATGACCATGAGTACGTATCTCTTATTAGTGTTTATGAGTCTTTTCATTTGCCCTGCATTAACAAGTGTTTTATTTACCCTCATGTTGTGAGCTCTAACAATATATTTCACCCCCCTTTAGTAAGGTGGTATTTGTTCTCATGAAGAAATAAGACTACTTTTCTATCATAAAGATAAGGAATTCCGAACACCATGCCACATATATCAAGTGGCACAACATCCAAATCCACTTCATCAACCAATTTTGAAGCAATAGCAAATATGATCCTACATTGTTTGGTGACATTAAGTTTTGATTTATCACATACCCAACCAAGAGGATAAGGCTTTGGATGTGGTTTCATTTCAAGACCCATCTTCTTGACAAGTGCTTCAAATATTAAGTTTACTTGGGAACCCAAATCAAATAATGTATCTATCTTAGTATGTTTAGATACAACTCTTATATGAAACAACCCATTCCTGTTTCGTTCATCAACATGAGATTCATCATTGGAACTTGAACTATCATGAAGAGAATCTTTACCTTGTACTCCAACTGCTGTGATCTTTCCTTCATATCTCGAATCAGAACCAAGATCTTGTTGCACTGTAGCAACGATATTTGTCTTCCCCTTTCCACCGATCTGTTTCAGTTTCTTTTTTGGATGCAATTTCCAACAACGTTCTTCATCGTGATCGCTCTTCTTGCAATGAGTGCAAGATGGTTTTCCTCCTTCTCTCGTCACTGTAGCGGTCTTCTTGTCCTTCCTTTTAAACTTCTTAAAAGTCTTTTGTGGGAAATTGGAAGGTTTCTTTGTGGGATCTTCTTGAACATGTTTCCCCCTGTTCTCGAGGTGAGTGTCTTGCACACAAACTTCGTCAAGACTAGTGGGGTTAAACAAGAGAAAAGTATGACGAATACAACTGTGAAGTGCGCTAATATACTTCATTAAAGTTTCATAGGAATCCAAAGGAATGTTCAATGCAAGATCTTTCTTCCTGAATTCTTCTGTGAAACTTTGTACAATTTGACCTTTACTTTGCCTTAAAGTTTTCCATTCCATCATTTCTTTATGTAAATACCCTAATGCATAAAATTTCTTCCTTATCGTTGATTTAAATTTCGACCATGAGGAAAGAATATTACCACACTTACTTATGGCCTGAAGCTTGCTCTCCCACCATACGAGAGATATTCATTCCAACCGAAGAGAATCCAGTTTCAATTTAACTTCCTCTTCATCAATATGATGGACATGACAATACGCTTCAACCTGTCGGATCCAATTATATAAATTTTCAAGATGAATATCTCCATTAAACATATGTAAAGAAAATTTTATATCAAGCTTTAATAATGGTTTCTTAAACGAGGTTTTATGGATAGAATGGTGAGAATGACGAGAATGCTCAGAGGAAGAAGAAACAGAACTCGAAGGTGAAGACAGAGGCTCAAGAGGATCTCCTCCAACCCCTTGGTTTATTGAAGCATCATCATCTGCATGTGATTCCTTTTTCTTCCCTTTCTTCTTCATCCTCTTCTTGTAATCTCCATACATTCGTTCGACCATTTCTGACATGCGATAAAAGACCATGTGAAATTTTTTCTCATGTTCATCACACTTGTCCTATTCTGCCATTTTCTTCCTTCTGGATGCACGACTAACTTCGAGATTGAAAGTCTTAAGAGTTCCTTCACCCTGTTCATGCTTGGCCCTAGTAAATATTCACACTCAACAATTCAAGTCAAAGACGACTGCTTTGATACCAACATGATCCTGGATATTTTCATCGTGACTTATAAAGAATTGAATTAAATGAGAAAAAATTAAAATGAACCATTAAAGAAGGGAAAACTAAAAAATGAAGAGACATAAGCATCATATTTGAACACAAAAACTTGATAATGGAGTTCGTCCTTGGTGGACTATGTCTACGAGTTCTTCTCTCAAATGGGTAGGATCTTTCATTAACTCAACAAAAGAATTTGGAAAAGTACATAAGTATACCTCATTTTGAAATCAAGCTGTAGAAATAATGCTTAGATCAAGAAATAGACAACACCACTACATTCGTGGCGTCGAATTACCCAAAAATGACTGTCTCCATGCCTCGATCCGACTCTGGTACTCCTTGGCCCAAGAAGAATTTTGTCTTGGCTTCTGTGCCCTCTGAAACCTGCAATAACGACAGTCCTTGCCTCAAAATTAGTTTCGGTAGTCTACRGTCCACACCTCTCCTCCTTCGGCTAGGTGAAAACTTGGCTTAAATAGAAACTGGGTGGACAGATTTACCAACAGAACTGTTGGGTGAGTTGGTTGTTAGTGCTAATGTGAAGGCGTTATATGTGGGGAAGGTCCTGGTGTCAAACCCATGGGCCTCCCCTTTTGGGTCTTTGTTACAAGATCCACTACATTTGGATGGTCGACTTCTAACTTTGGCAGATGTGCCAGATATGGCGGGACCTCCACTAGATTTAGCGGGGGTTCGTTTTTATATTTTTTATTATTTTTGGTCACGAGCTCTCCTTGGGAATTGCAGGGGTGCCACGTGGTTCCCTTTGATTGGGCCATGTGGCATCCTTGGATTGGTCCACCTGGCTACTGATGTCACCTCCATGTCAACTTCGTACAAGACACATGGCACCTTTTGGGTGGTGCCACATGGTATCACCTGGGGTGCCATGTGGCACTTTTCTATTGGTCCAAGTGGTGCCCTGAAAAGCCTATTGGCGGGTGACATGTGGAAGCCTCTAGTGCTACCATGTGGTATTTTGACATAAGTAGTCATCTTGTTGAAGTCATCCTGCCATGCCAACTTCTGACATCGGTAGTACGGATGATGATGTGGCCCCTATTGACTTGCCCTGTTTGACCACAACTTTGATTGGGAATATCTTTCAATTCGTAACTCTGTTTGATGAGCCGTTAGAAATCTTGCGATGCGATCTTCATGATCATGCAATGTTTAGATCATGCAATGTTTACTAAGTTTTTCAAAATTTGAAGTTTTTCCCTTTTTCTGTCTGCTAGAGCCATTCTGAGCGTTCCTATTTGCCTCTATGCGTTCTGAGTTTTTCTTAGCCTTCTCTGGATCTTTTTGGATCATCAGTTCAAATCGACTCGAAAGACATGATGAGATAGACCCAACTAGGTTATGGCATGAGAGGATGGGACACATTGGGGAAAAAGGACTTCGATCTATGAAAAGAAAAGGTATGGTCGAAGGTTTTCCTGACTGTGGTTTAGAAATCAACTTTTGTAAACATTGAATATATGGAAAACAAAGTCGGGTGAGGTTCCCATCTGGAGTGACAAGGGAAAATGAGATTCTAGAACTGGTGCACAGTGATGTGTTTGGCCCGGTTACAGTGCCTTCACTTGGTGGATCCCTGTATTATGTCTCCTTCATATATGATTTTTCCAGGAATACATGGATATATTTATGAGGAAGAAATTTGAGGTTTTCGAGAGGTTTAAGGATTTTAAATCTCTTGTGGAAAACTAGACAAAAAAGAGGATTAAAGTGTTGAGGATTGAAAATGGTGGTGAATTCTGTAGAAAGAACTTTGATCAGTTCTGTAAATAGTGTGCCATAGTATGCCAAAATACCACACCATATACCCCACAAAAAATGGAGTTTCTAAGAGAATGAACAAAACGTTGATGGATAGTTGAGACTGCGAGATATTTGGTAAATATGTCTCCTTCTTCGGTGCTAGTAAACATGAATCCAAATGAGATATGATCTGGTAAGAAGCTTTCAGTGGCACATCTCAAAGTATTTGGATGTGATGCATGTTCCCGAGGAAAAGAGGAGAAAGTTGGAAAAGAAGGAAATCAAATGTATTTTCACCGGATATAAAGAAGGGATGAAAAAATATAATATCCAGGATCTTTCATCAAGGAGAACAATGTACAATAAATATGTGATCTTCAGAGTAGTCAAAGGTAAATTCGAGCCTTAGGAAGTTGCTCAGATTGAGAATAATCCTGATATGATTGGTGCAAACCTATCAGCCCTCGGGCCGATATCCGCTCACAGGATCGTTCTATATGCCCTTGAGCCGGATCGACTCTTTCGGATTCCCTGCTGGAATCTCTTCTCAAATCGATCCAAAGGTCCTTTTCAGTGGCTTCCGTGTGCGAAAAACACTAGGCATAAGTTCCCCTTCTCCGGACGACCACCACGCTATGACCAAGGCCCAATTCTAAAGTCACTTATCGTAACTCACGGTCTCGCGAGTTCGCGAGTCGAAGCTCCCGACTCCTCCTTTCCAATCCCGCGAGACCCGAAATCATGAAATGGTTTTGGCTCCTTTCTGTCAGCGCCTCCCTTGCGCAACCGCCGGCTAGGCTAGGCACTAGCGCCTTTCACCTCTCATGCCTTCGCGAGTTCGAAGGTTCAACCTTTGACACCTTCTTTCTCCAACCCCCGAGAGGTGATATTTGAATTTTCTTCTCTTGTTCTTGCTACTCGTGACTTCTCGAGTGGAAGGCTCGAGCTTTCGTTCCCTTATCTCCCGAGTCCTCGAGACGCGAGAGGTCAACGGGGTGTTGAATTCTCCAAATGCGTGACATGTGTCCAGCGGACTATTTCCCGGACCACCGCGTGGTTCTGCCACGTGTCTCTTATGTGCAACCTTGACACTTCGCGACTTCGCTTCTCGCAACTTGGAGTACCCAAGCTTTGAACTTTCACCTTGCGAAACCCAGAATTCGTGAGATCCCTAGATCTTTGCCACCTGTCCTCCTCAGATGGATGGTTTAGATTCTTTCGTAACTTCGCTACTCGCTGCTTCAGGACTTTTGAGACGAAAGTCTCGACCCCTTACCCTCCGATATGCCGAAATGGCGAAATTCCGACATGTTTTCTATGCGGGTCCCACGATGGAACTTCCCACCTTTTTGGATTTCTCAGCCTTTGCGAATCTGGATGCTAAGTCTTCATCTCCTCAACCCACGAAACCCCAATGCGGTTGATCTCTTGATATGTGTCCTTCCAATCAGACGGCTTAGATTATTTCGCTATTTTGGGACTTCGCCTTTCGCGATTTCGCGAGTCTCGCTACAAAATCTTCGACTCTTCACCTCCCGAAACCCGTAAATGGTCAATGAAAGTCTGACCTCCATGTTGGCGAGCATGCCACCTGTCCACTCTCAGATGGATGGTCCTGATCCTCTTTGTGACTTCGCCACTCGCGAAATTGAAGGTCTCCTCTTTTTGACCTCCGATGTTCGAATCCCTGATACGGGTGATCTCGCGACACCTGTCCACTCTCCAGTGAACGACTCAGGTTCTCTCGGGACTTCGCTACTCGCGACCCCTATGACACAATCTTTTCAACTTGAACCCTCGATAACCGAAATACGGATGGGTCCCTTGATCCCTTCCACGTGTCTCAATGAACAGATGGCTCAGATCTAATCTCGCCCTTTCGCAATTTTGGAGGCCGAGTGCTCAGACTCTCATCCTCCAGACCCTCAAACTCCTGAATTCCAATATCCCGATACAACCTCTTTGGGACTTTCACCTTTTGCTGCTCTTCACGTGAGGTTTAAACCTCATGCATCTTCTGTCATATATAACAACTGACGATTGTTTTCCCGAGATATGACGGCTTCAGATCATTTCTCCTGTGCACTCTTCCTGTACTGCCTCCTAGACGTGAAAACCTTCAATGGTCCAGATCTTTTTGGCTGATCCAATGTCATCTGTTGCTCCTCCCGAGCTTTGGCACTTTTATTCCAACACTTGGAAGAATTTCAAATTCTCGAAGGCTTCGATCTTCGCTCCTTTTCCTCTGCGAGCTCTGCGACTTGAGTCCTCACTGGTGCATATGAAAACACCGTCTCTCCTGAGATTTATAGATTCTGAACTCCTCCAAAGAGTTCTTCGACCTTTTCGCCCCTTACAGCTATGGATTCGTGCACTGAAAGAATTATTCCTCCTGAGCTTTACTTTTGAATCTTCAAGGGATTCTTTGACTTCTGTGCCTCTACAGGGTCTCTGCGCACATAAAGCACTATCCATCCTGAGCTTCTCTTCTCTCCCAGANCGTCTCTCCTGAGATTTATAGACTCTGAACTCCTCCAAAGAGTTCTTCGACCTTTTCGCCCCTTGCAGCTATGGATTCGTGCACTGAAAGAATTATTCCTCCTGAGCTTTACTTTTGAATCTTCAAGGGATTCTTTGACTTCTGTGCCTCTACAGGGTCTCTGCGCACATAAAGCACTATCCATCCTGAGCTTCTCTTCTCTCCCAGACTTCTAAGGAAACAATTCCTTCTCCTTTCTCCTCATGCTGGAGAATGTGATGCCCTCCTGGCTATTCTTCTTCTCAAGCAACCTCTTGCTAAGTCTTTCAAGGTATTCAGTAACCTTGTGAAGGTCGCTTTCCTTGGACTCTTCTTCAAATTTAGAACTCAGAGAGTTCTTTCTCCTGTACCTATCTGCACACCTACTCAATGCCCACCTGGAAGAGTATCTTCTCACAGAACATCCAACAGTTCTGTCTTCTGTGTCCTCCTTACACTTGCTCAATTCCCACTTGGTAGAGCTCTCATAATTCTTAGTAATTCTAGATTCTGTCTGAATTGACAACAGAGTTCTTATGTCTTATGTGCACTCCTTGCACCTTCTCAATGCCCTCCTAGCAGAGCTTCACAGAATTCCTCATAGATTCTGCCTGGAATTGTGTTTTCTCATACACAACCTTGCCTCCAAGGTATTCAAAAACCTTGAGGCCTTCCTCTGAGTTGATGACTCCAGTTTCTGTGCCCACCTGACACGTCTTTGTCTGAACCCGTAGAATTCAGAAGTGCTTCAGTGCATTGGTATTCAGAGTCCGCAACACTCTGTCACGCCCTCCTGGCATGAAACCACAAAGAACCTCTCAAGCCTGAAATTAAAAAAACTCCCTGCAAATGTCTAGCATACATCTACAGCATAAAGAACACACAAAGGAATTCACATAACATAGACAATATGCAGGAAAAACTGCTCTGGTTTATATAAATCAAAATGTCTCTTTACAAAGGTGTTTTGAGCACGGACTGTAACAAGGTCTCGGCTCCTTCTCTTCTGCTCTCTACTCGCAGACTCTCTCTACCCTCCGATACAATTACTATCAAAGATATTTTACATGAGGGGGATCTTTGAGCTCTTCCCTCCAATCTACCTACCTTATTCAATTACATTGAATGGGCTGTTTAGTCCACAAAGAGGATCTAGATCTCAGCCTTCAAAGCATTAAAGGCCTATCTTCCCTATGCCTATGCAAATCACGGCTTCACGGCTCACCAGCCTAAGACATTAAATTACATTCAAATTCAAAATTGAAGATGAGGTTGCGCCTCTGTTCAGCTTGGAATGCGCACGCTGATGTGGCTGACTGGCTGGCTGGATGACGTGGAGAGATGATCCTGCATCAATGATGCAGTTTTAACTTAGGAATGATTCAGATGATTCAGATGAGTCGACTAAATTTGAGTGATCTAGGTAGATATTGGTGGCCACCCACCTAGTCCAACTGGCTCCTCTTGATAGTTTTTAGTTTAGTATTTTCTTCTATACTTTGTAATTGTGGGTTCTACACTTTCGGGGCTGTCTAAATCCCTACACATCTTCCAGGTGGAGACTGGTGGCCACCCACCTATTCCAACTGGCTCCTCTTCCAATGGAGATCACTGCCCTGATCGAAGTGTATCGAGCAACCGACGCAAATGTCTCATCATAGTCGACTCCCTCAACCTGTGAAAACCCCCGAGCCACAAAGCGATCTTTGTACTTCTCAATGCTTCCATCCGCATCATGCTTTAGCTTGTAGAGCCACCTGGAAGTCACCACTGACTTCCCCTCAGGTCTAAGAACAACTTCCCAGACATCGTTCTTCATGATGGAATTGTATTCTTCCATCATGGCATCTCTCCATACCTGTATACTAGTGGCCTCCTCAAAAGTGGAAGGCTCATACTCCCGAATATTGCTCACCATCGCGATGTAGTTGCAAAACCTCTCGGGAGGTTTACTCTCCCTCACTGCTTGTTTGGGATTCCCCACTGAACCCTGTGCCTCCCTCAAAATGTCCTGAAGCCACTTGGGCTTCCTCCTCTCTGAAGTAGTGTCATGTGGAGGGGACTCTCCCTGCTCAACCCC